>JAQGBY010000162.1:0-58896 GCA_034698785.1 Mycogona germanica | reverse complement strand
GTGGGTTTTTTTAATTTTAAAAGGTTTGAGAATGAAAACTTCTATAGAAATTTTAAAGAATGCTAAAGAAATGAACGGATGCATTAAAAAGTAATCGCGTCGCTGTTTGTTTAAACCTGCGGTTGAATTTTTAACATTTTTTTTACGGTGGATGGTAGGTCACGGTAGTTGGAACTTGATGGCACATTTTAATGGATATTTTTACGTTTTGACAACACCAAACTTTGTCACGCTGTAGTGTTTCTTTGAAGCAAGACATTTGTTTTTTTGGAGCCGTCTGAACTATATTCGTAAAACAAGAATGATTACTTAGGATCGCGTGTGTTGTTATATGCCGATCACAAATCAATGACAGCGCATTCACTGCTCATTTAAGAAAGGAATCGCAAATTCCATTTCTGGTATTGTCGAAAGGGCACATTTTTTATAACGTTATCAGTCATGTAGGAGCGTCATCAGTCACGCGTAGAAAAAATAATGCTTTAAAAATTTAATGTTGAACTTCAAACTGTTGTTCAACACATCAGCAAATATCATGCAAATTTCAAATTGTAAGAAGCATTATGTTTAACCAACTGTAAACTGTATTGCACATCGCAGCAAATCGTGAGATCATAAATTGGACGAAGTAGTCCGAGGGAAATACAATTTTTTTATATGATGTGAAAAGCGTGAAATTGAGCTGTAAATCGAGGCATTTGTAATGTTTCGCTGTCGACAGAATCGTGTTTGCATTAAATTATGCATAATTTGAATTTGAATATTTCTTGACTTCGGTTTGTTTTTCTTTTTCCAAAGGGCGAAGAGGGTGCTAAAGGTCCACCAGGTTTGGATGGACGAGGCGGCGATTCTGGACCACAAGGACCACCAGGATTACCCGTAAGCGAAATTCAAAATTATTAAAGTGGCCGAATTTTGTTATTATGATATTCATATTCTGTGTGTCCTTTTTTATGAATAACTTAACTTTATTGCTTATTGAATAAATTAATTTTGTTTCATAATATACTCAGCTTGTTTGTTCATTTGCTGCAAGAACAAAGGCTTTAATTGTTGCATTCGCTGGCGACGTCTAACCCCCAAGTAACATTCTGTAGAAGTATTCTAATTTCCATTTCGTAACATAATGATGTTCTAGGGTCAGCTAGGATTTAGAGGCGAAAAAGGAGACGGCGGGGATTTAGGACCACCGGGCTTGATGGGTCCCCCTGGATTGCCTGGGCCACCGGTGTGTATTTAACGTTCTATTTAAATGTAAACGAGCAATTATGATATTATATTCGATCTAATTAATGTAGAACATTTGTGATTTATGATCATATAAATCCTGTTCCAATAATAATCGTGCAAGAAAAAACATAAAACGATTGTCGTTTTGTCATGTACAACTCGCACAAAGCTTTCAGGTGGGGATTGATTTAAAGATTTAAAGTTGACCAAAATCAAATACTGTTTACGAAATGAATAGTTACAAATTTCAGACCAAGTGATGGCTTGACTTTTGTATTTTTTTAAATAGGGTAGGGAAGGGCCAATGGGAATCAAAGGTGATAAAGGTGATGTGGTAAGTACATGGGAGTCATTAAAAAATACCTATAAATGTAAATACCTGTTAATGGTTTTAAGTCTTGTGCCATTCTTGATGTTCTCGTAATTATTAACGTTGCAAATACATTTCCTAATTTATTGTATCAATATTTTATTCTATAGATTGTCGGTAGTTCCAGAAGTTTGGCAAGAGTAAGTTGACGATAGTTTTATTGCTATAAATCACATTATTTCATTATGTGAACAATCAATGCAACCATTATAAGCTATGCATATCATGAACCATGTACAATGCGTACAAAATATTTTTGAATTTGACAATTTATGCAAATTTTGAATTTGATATTTACAGGCTGACAGCGGAGCTGATATGCACAACGAAATGGTAATTATTGAGTGCTGATGCAACACTTTACTGTACCCTAATACAATTTAACAATAATTAGCAATTGCTTGTATGTATTTTTTATTTTTTACCTTACTTTTTTCAGTTTATGGGACCACCTGGTCCACCCGGTCCAGTGGTAAGCACATTTTGACGCTTTTGCTATTTTTTCAATAATCCAACTTGACTTGTATACAAAATGTATTACATGATTTTTAAATTCTTGTTTAAAACAATATTTTTGTGTATTTGTAGGGACCGAGAGGTCTTCAAGGACCACCTGGCATCAAAGGAGAAAGAGGACTGGATGGCATGAAAGGGGAATCAGTAAGAACTTATAAATATATTTTTTAATAATTAAAAAATCATTAACTATTTTTAAAAAACGAATTTGCGAAGTTTTATATTTTTCATAGTTTGATATGATTTGTCTGCTCAAGTTAATGTCGAAAAATGATAATTTAAAAATATCATTATTCTTTTTTTCTAGGGTGAACGAGGCGAAAAAGGTGATCAAGGAATTATGGGACTTCCTGTAAGTGTGAGCGGTTTCATGTGGTAGTAAGTTGACGCGTACGAATGGAATTGTCCTAGGAAATTGATTGTTGTTGCTCGTTGTTCCAGGGCTCCATGGGAATGCGAGGTGAACCGGGCAAGTCTGGTGATTCGGGGCGTCCGGGGAACATGGTAAGAGCTAGGCAGAATGGAGAACTACTGTACCAAAACAGGCGCAACCAAAAGGGACTATTATAAACTAGTAGGAGAGCTATCGTGGTCTGTGAGACACGTTGCGTGTGGCGGAAGTTGGGCGCGAGTGGCGCCCCCGTGCGGGCCGGGCCGCTCACAAGGCGGGAGACCATCCACCCTTGACGGATCAGAGAACTCTGCGCCACTAAATTGAGAGGTGGCGCGCCTCGATCGATGCTTGGACAACGCCAAAATAAAAACGAAAATTTTGTATATGGTGTAGTGCGTGGTGTGTGCGTGTGTGTAAATGTGAGCAAAACGTAAGAAAACACGGGCATCTTTGGAGACAAAGACTGAATATACCTTCATAAACACACTTGTTGTCCCTGATAAACACACTTCTGGTATTGATATGAATAATTAGAAAAATCCAATTAAAACATATTTTCCCTCACTCTCTAGTTTGAACCACTGGCAAATTTTTCTCTCCTAACTGTTCTTATTTGCTTTTCCCACATAAAAATCCGACTGTATTTCTACTTTTCTATCCTATTTAAAATTGACATTCTGTTTATTTCCTCTTCTCCATTATTTTCCTCTTTTGTTGTTGCTGCCTTCTCTTGTTATGTTTTCGTTACAGCTAAAAGCATTTTCTTACTCGTTTTGTTCGTTTTTCTCCATTCCTGATATGCCAATTTGTTCGAATTTGACACAGGGCCAACCTGGCCATGATGGCATGAAGGTAAGTTAATCCTGTTCAACCGTAGTTTTATTTTCAATTTTATCAGCGACTTTCTTTTTACGATTGTCCATCAGAAGGTTCATGTTGGACAATTATATGGCGGCAATTATGATCAGTTATTCCACATCCGTGCTGACGTAATAAATGATCATTGGACAATACTGCCTATAAAAATAGCAATCGGTGGCATCCGATATTTACGAGTATACTTTATAATAATAGCCATAGAATTGAAGCCATTGTTGGACATGAGCATAGGCTATTCGTATTTTGTAACCGATGCTGCATTCACTCAATCTCATATTTGTATATCCATTCATACATACTTGTACAAAATTAAATTGCTCTCATCCGAGTTTGTATACATGTACATGTACATTACATGGTACACACCGCCCAGCAATATACATTATATATACATGCGGATAAAATGGCTTCCACATCATTGACATTCGCGACAAACATCCGCATAATAAAGTCATAAAATTGTCCTTCATGAACAGTAAAACCTTATTGCTGTTACAAGGATACATCAATGCTCATGTACGCGTGGACCGACGTTTTTATTCGTCAATAGTCAGCTCTACTCATGTTTATTTCACGTTCCAATTGTAAATACTGATATTTCTGTAAATGTAGATTCATTTCGAAATATCTTCTACTTATTTTAGGCAATGGTATTTTTTTAAATGTCATGACTGAAGCATTGCGTATATGCGTGCATCTTTTAACATTATTTCGAGTCGTTACTTTAAAAATTGCGAAAGTTATCACTGTACATGTAATTGTGCAATTGTCTTCCATTGAACTTTAATTGAGAAACACTCAAAATGTCGGGTTGTCGGTAAGTGGATTGTTGTATTCTTGTAATCGCATTAGAGTTTCACAAGTGTTGCGAACTCTGTCCATTATATATCGATGGCGTCAACGATTATGAAAATTAGGAAGCGTTTGTGGCATGGAATGTTGAAAGCGTATTGCTGCTAGTTTGCCTTCACACAAAACAAAAAGGACAAAAGAAACGACATCATTGTGTTTGCGTGTATGCATTACCTTTTGTTGATTGGCTGAGTAATTCGTGATTGTTACTTACTAATATACAGTTGTGTCCTATTCTTAAAACAGTGCAGCAATTGTTGAAAGTATTGCGTTGTCCCCGCTTTTAACATCAAAAATAAATTGTGTGTGTGCCGGCAACACTAATGCACTTTGAATGCAATGTAAATAATTGTCTCTTTGGTAAATACGACAACAATTTTGTATATTGAATCCCAGCTTCATTGTGTATTGATACTAGCTATAGACTTATGAAATTATTTATACAATTATATTAACCATTTTTGTATAAAAATATGAATATTCTGATGTTCTGATGAATTCCGACGTTTAAGCTGCAGTTAGATCAATAGAATTGTGAGATGTCCTGAGATAGCTAAACAACAAATCATTAGCAAAATTAAAATAGTTCACATGTAATTTATAAATATTTCATTTGTAGGGCCTCTAATAATTGGATTCAAAGTGCGGGCCAAAAAAATTACAGTTGTTTTTTTGTCACATGAATTTATCTGCATAATTTGTGTGAATTCGAATTTCTATGAAAAAAAGTAAATGAAGTAAATTTGCCACCGGAATCACTTTAACAATTAAAAGAGTGGTTAACCGTTTTCATTTAAAGGGCATTAGTGTTTGGCATTATCAAGATTCGATTTTTGCTATTTCGCATGTCAAAATAAAATTGGATTCCTGCAGATGATGTATGAACTTCGAATGTCTCCATGCATTTTGTTTCCAAACTTTCGTTTTTAAACAAATGTCAAGCCTCAAAAATATATTTATTCTATCAGAGATATTTGAATTAAAGTCATCTTAAAAACTGTTAAAAAGCAATTTTAAAATGACAATATTCGAGTTTAAAATTCTGTGCCAATTTCTGGCAAACCCCACTTTTTCTACGTCCATTTAAAATCAATTGATCATAAATATGAAATACATAAATACATGTAGATCTATCTATACTCTCATTTGTAAAAAAAATATCACTTTACATCATCTCCTTAAGTTACTTTTTCTCTTTTGATGGACTTTTTACGGTCTCCGAGCATGAGTCCATTAAATTGACCATTCCCATGTGAATCCATTTGTTGTACGGCCAATATTTGTTATCTGTATATGAGCGATCAAATGTCAAGCTAGTCTTGTTCTCCTGCAGCGATTTCACTCCCATCAACCTTTTTCTATCAATTGATATAAATCAAATGATACGATAAATAGGAGGTCTCAAGATCTCATCCAAATTCTCCAAAAAATAATTGACAGCGTTTTTGTCATTTTATTATGAATGCACTAGATAAAGATATAAGTGGATTGTGTGTTAATATGTAAAAAAATTATTTACGAGCGTACTTTATACATACATGTACATGTATAAACGGTAAATCTATACGGTCCACCATATTCTGCTTAACCCGATATCTCACCTACGTCTGTGTCACTTTGGCTTGCAAGAACTTCCACAAATGCCCATCATTTCATTATTCTCATTCGCCCCGGCAGAAACAGAGTTGTTGAACTTAAAGAAATAAGTTGAAATTTCAATTGTTGTTGACGTATTCGATGACGTAACGCCAACATTACGACTCGTTGAATATGGAAATTTGTTGCATATATACATAAATGGAGAAGTAGAAGAAAAAACGTTCAGCATTTTAAAAAAAAATAAAGAATATCGTTGGCAATTTTACCTGATTTTTACTAGGTGTAAATACGGTAACGGCAACACGTTTAATTTTTATTCAACAAGTTCTTATTTTAGCAATTCTGATTCAGCTGACAATGCACGAATTTGCAATTGCTTTTTATTCATTTCAACAGCAGCAATTTGCATATTTCTATGAGTCATATAGTCTGCTGCTGGCTCATCATCTAAGCTGTCCGAGCTTAACGATATTATCTATCTCGTATATATTTTATTGGAATACAATAATATAAAAAGTTAAACGCCACACACACAAATAAAAAAACACCTGTCTTAATTTGAACAAGATTGTATACTGATGTACTGGATAAATAAATTCGATAGTGATTGCAGTCTATATTAATGAACGGATTCGAACCGAAGTTTGCCCCACCAATTGTTGCTTTCGATCCTGGCGCACTGCGAATTGATTTTAAATAAATCAATCGCAGTGAAAACATGGTATACGGCTTACATAATTCAAATGCTCGTGAGAATATTCTTCAATCTTAAATCTTAAACGCATCGCACCAATCGCAATAATACTGTATGAATGTTTACGGTGCCATTAGAAAATCGTTCCGTTAAAAAACTAAATTTTTGCTATTTTCCAATAAATTTGAATTATTTATTATGTTTTTATTAAAGTCGATAAGAATAATTGTCATTTTCAAGAGATTGAGTTTCTTAAACATTCAGAAATTAAATTCATCACAAACAGTGCATGTTCATTTCAAACTCATTGCTTTGATTGATGTTAAATTCAAAAGAGCGCTTCCGGAATGGACCAACTTAAATTTGCATTGTCTGTTATTTTTTGTTTAGAGCATGCATTCATGAATATCAACCTGACTTCACAAATTAACAGATTACACTCGCTAATGCTATGGCATAAATCAATCACATTTTCAATTGATTCGTCAATGATTCAATCGACGTCACACAATCGCGACATGACGCAACAATGACGTCAATCGTTATTGACGTAACTTGGTATGCGCTAACTGGCGCCAGTACTTGGCAACGTTTTTCTGATAGTTCAAACCACACAACAAAGCTGAAACAGAATATATTGCTTAAGGCGATCACATATTCGTGTTGCAAATTTATTTATCCTCAGTTAAGTGTATTCGAGTCTGTACCACAGATATCTCAGCCTCGCGTAATTATTTTCATCATAGCGCTATGAGCCAAGCAATAAAAAAGCGTTACACTTTCAAGTTTCGAGGGCCGTTGGTCATGTTGATTTCAAATACAGTATTTACTACTGGGGCAAAGCTTACAGGTAGTCAACTGTTAAGATTAGTTGCCTGAAATGTTTTGCATCCAATTTTTCAATTAGTTATTTATTATTATATATTTTTATATTATGCTAAATTAGTTTAATGCTTTGCTGATGTGCTTCATTTGCTTCAGTTTATTTTATATTTGTTTAGTAGTTTTATCCTTCAATTTTAATTTACCTTTCCTTTTAAAGAAACTGACTACAAAAACGACAATGGCGGATTTCGAATTCCGAGCAAATACTAAAATTTCCTTTCGAAATCAGTGCTCATTGAAGTATCCAAATTAATAATATGATTTTTACTAATAAAATATTTTTATCAACGTTTTTCACATTACATGTTATGGCCTTTCTTTAAAGGATTTTAAAAATATTTTACGGTGGTTCTTTTGCTAAAGATTTTTGAACGTAAATTATTTATATACCAACTGTACATGTAGTTTTTGCGTGTAGTGTGTGGCTTGTAATCATTTCACGAATTTTTAGTAGTCCTAGGTATGGTTCCCGACGAATCTTCGGCACGAATAAAAATCTTCGGCGCCCTGTGATTGGCTGATTTGATGACGTTTTGGGTTCGAAGTTGCGAAACGTCACCAAATCAGCCAATCACAGGGCGCCAAAGATTCGTCGGGAAACCATACCCTGTTTCCGGTTAAATGTCCTGCCTGCTTTGATTGTTTCTAGTTTCTAACGGCACATTAATAAGAAGTTTACACTACAAAATGAATATCGCATGATTCAGTAGAAATTGTGTGTGTGTTTGTAGTGTGTCGCTATTTGTCAAAGAGCGTACGTAGGCCTAAATCCCGCTGCTTTAATGTTTGGTGTAGGGTGCAAGAGGTGATCCAGGAAAGAAGGGAGAACGAGGAGAGCCTGGTCTTCCGGTAGGTGCAAGCCTGGTTTTCCGGACTCTTCATTGTATCTGGGAAGTTATCCCTGCATTTTATATATTGTCAAATTAGTGATGTTCCTGACCTAAGTTTTTATAATATTCACAATAATATAAAATGTGCCGGGATTACTTCAAGAAATACAGTTTAGAGGCCCGTATGGTGAGGGTTGCTATATTTTTACATTTTTCTCTTCAATATTTGGCAAAAATAATTATCGGTTATGTGAAAGTGAGCGGAGAACAAAATTTCAATGAAAAAACTATTTCCAGTTTCAAAATTGAGCGCCAAAATCCCCACTTATTTGAGAACCACTGCAATAGCGCCTTCTCTCGGCGAGGATGAGAAGTTGATCCGTTGACGTGAGCGCCGCTTGGGAGAAGTATCGGAAACAGTTGTTGCGTGACTGTGCGTAACTAGTAGTGCTAAATTTTAACTTTGTGCTCACAATATGCAAGCGGACTCTCAAATTCAAAAAATGTTTAATGGAGAAACAAAACACGGGTTGATAGAACAGTTTTCCTTTGATTTGTGCAAGCGAAGCTACAGCTTCAATAGAATCTATAAGTAAACGATTGCGAAAAACCAGAAACGATTATGGCTCGGTCGCGGAACCCTCCCACAGGTAGGCAATACAGTTTAACTAATTATGTCCTTGCGGTTCAGTTGCCCAAATTGCTGAGTGGTGAAACAAGCCCCTTGATCATTTTATTGTTCACAAAAAAGCTGGCATTCTCAAATTAATAAGCCCAACCAATGGTAAGATTTGAAAACAGTACAATGTTAACTCCAGATACCACCATTAACTTGGTTGAGATGTAAGGGAACGTTTGCTATTGTATTGTTATATTAGTTTGGTTCCATTGTTGCTCCTAGGCGCTATACAATATATGGACGCACCCCTTATCAATCTAGATGGCATCCGTTTGTGTGAATCTACCCTCGTTTTAAGCCAGGTCAGGATTATATACGCTTTTTCATACTTGCGTGGATAGTATATCGTAAAGCCCTTTCACCTGGCCAAAACTGGTCATCCTAGCTACCCATTTAAAGAATCGTGGGCGATACACTTTGATATTTTTAATAAGAAAATGTTTCGCAAAGATCAGTGCCCGATGTGGTTTATGCAGATCGCAGACGACGGTCGCGAATCGCGAGCTTGATCTTTCATAAATCTACCAGTAGATGGCGGCACTAGAATCGAATGACGCAAGCACAAGCGAGTCCACGGTTCAAAGTTGTGGGCGGGATCAAGATCTAGTTTCTCTTTTGGCGGAAAATTTAAATTGTGAAATGAAACAAATGTGTGATATCGAGTAGGTTGCACAGAAAATAAGTAGAATGTTTTTTATCTTAAAAAAAGAAGTTTATAATGATTTAGAAACAGGATAATATGTTTTGGTTGAACATGTTCTCCGCAGCACTCATGTTGAGTTTGACATTGTTTGTCTAAAAATGAACTCAACTTCTGATCCATGGCCGTTAGTTTTCCCATTTCCAATCTCATAAATTATAATAGGGTGCTATCGTTTGCCCATACAACAGGCGAGTGTATAAACGTTTGATTGCATTATTTATTTTTGAGCAAAATATTTTTGGAGTTTTAACATAATAAGCTCTTATTTGTATTTAGAGAAGTCACCTTTTTTGTATAATAAAATCACTTTTAAAAAGGATATGATATGACAGTTACACCACGACATAAGAAAATGATGAACTAACAATCAAATATTGATGTTCCATCAACCGATTTATGTTTTTATTGTTGTACATGCATTATTTTCAAATCAATTCAAGGTTATGTGTTTTTTTCTATTTGGCACAACTTTTTTTTTTGATATTATGTATTTGATTTATTGTTTTAGCAGCGTTAATACCCGTCTGTTGTATGGGCTTGCATCCACCTTTACCCACAACAAATCAGTCGATTTTAAATTCTTTTTATAAAACAATGTCACTAGCCTTTCGTTTTGTCTCTCTCTCTTTCGCATTTTAGGGTACAGATGGTATACCAGGATCAGAGGTACTAATGCAATTAAATACGAATTCATATTAATCGCATTGGAACGACGTTTACGACGGCCAAATTGAGAACCTAGGTTGCCTGATAACCGTTTGCGATATCTGCTTGCTGTAATGTTTGCACCCGGTAAAGTTCTTGGCATGCTAACTAGCCTGCAGAAAAATAATTATGAACCGGTTTAACTTGTATGTGCTTTAATAAAATAAATATAGTATGCACCTGCACCTCTTAGTGCATCCTTGCATGGTAATCGCAGAATATGGCATGCGCTTAGGTTTAATTCGATGTAACAATCTTTAGGCGCTCAAGTTAGCTAACAGCCTGTTTTGGCTTTTAATGGCAATTTAACCTATATTATATTATGATGCCTATGCACAAGCTATACAAGCCTCGTTAGACACACTAACATGGCAGCATACTAACAATTACTAGGTTGATAGATTCTTTTGAAAAAAGATGTATTTTTTAACATTATTGTGTAGCCAAGTAACTTTGTCTTTGTGTTGACTAACTGTGTTCTCCATCTCAGGGAAGTGTCTTGCTACTACTAGTTTTGTACAGTTTGTTTAGTCGAATTAACAAGTAACACAAGTTTAATATAATTTCATATATTTATTTGTAATACTAACGATAGGAATGATAATTATTCTAATGATACTGGAAACTGAGACCCTTAACATTATAATGTTGAATACCTCGATTTGCTGTTGCTTCTCTCAGTTCTCTGGAAGTTTAAGTACTATATACAACATGTAGCACGACATGAAAGTTTTAAAAAAATTAATAACCTAGGCGTTACACGCACAATTAAGCTGACCTTGAGCAGTTAATTGTATCGTGTAGTAAAGGGTGTAAATCTGGTATTTTGTTTATGGGCATAAAGAAAAAATGGTTTTGTTGTATACCTGTGCGTGCAGCTAAGGGTCAGTGCAAATGGTGCCGTTATTGACAAAAAAGGCTGCTAGTACATGTTTTAATTATTCTGTGTATCCACTTGACCTATTATCAATTTTCTAAGCTAGTATTAAAAACAACAACGTTTGATGTCATTGGATCAAACATTCTTTTTTTTAAAGTGAGACGGGGTCTGGCAAAACCAAAAATTGACCGTGGCAGCCTGAAATAAAATTTTAAACTTAAGTTTATGTTAGGCAATTTATTTTTTTAAACTTTGGTTTTTTTTAGTTTTGATTGATTTTATAAATGTTTTTGGTTTTCAATTTTCAAAAGTAGTCAATGTTGTCTAAATCAATCTCAACTGCATAAATCTTGATTGTATGATTTCATTGCGCCACGCCCAAATATTTGCAATGTTGCCAGACAACTTGATTTGCCAGATCCAGTGATGATCGTTAACTACTTTTGTAATTCTTTGAAATTTAACTTGCACGAAACTGTAGCCAGCATTCCCAGATTGTAATTTGTTTGTCACATTCAAAATATATCTACAATTAATTTTTTTTAATTAGTCATGAACAGATCAAGGAAAAGAGTCATTCCATTTAAATCGCGTTTCCTAAGCGCTCCTCAACTAAATAAAAAGTAGTCTCGCTTCTATTGTAATAAAATATATTTTTTAAAAACGTTCAATTCACGTCAGGATACATCCTCCATCTCTGTCTTCGTAACTAATTTGAAGTTGGCCCTTGTGAGATGGCGAAATAGGGTTGAGGGCATCAAATGGCCGATGTGCACATGCTGGTGGCGGCAGCGACCTAACCGGTAAATTGGGTCACAAACACAATAGCTCAGCGGATGAAGAATATATTATAATATACTCTGTATATATATACAAAGTGATATAGGCGACCACCGCGCTACTCCACTATTTTTTTCTTTTCTTACCTGACGTTCGCATTAATAATGTTTGTCTGACATACAATTGTGGCTCTCTTTATTGTAGGGTAAGAAAGGAGAAAAAGGCCAGAAAGGAGAAACGGTAAGATTTGTTTGCTAAAGGCGATACGTGGTCGTGTGCCCGATTGTCATGGTCCCCCCCCCTGTTTATGAGTTATGCTGTGTGGATGCAGATTTCTGTTAACTACCAAGCATATAGTTTATAGAAATACTTTCTCGGCAACGCTTCGCTTCGGAACTGAAGTGTTTTTGTGTGTGTGTGTGCACCGAAAAGAGTTGCACTTTAAAATAATGTACACTTCGACTTCGAAACGCGTACATGGATATTCATAAGCATCAACAACTTCTAAGAACTTGTATCCCCTATAGCCTTGATCGAAGCATCGGCTAAGAAGTCGTGGTCCTGAATGCTTTTCATCTGCAAGCGTTTCTTGTTCGCTTGTTAAAATTAAATTTTTATTGTCCCCATTTTTAATTCCAAAAATGGGGATTTAATTGCACAATGTTAATGTATTTCAAAAATGGAAGTTCTTTATTATTCCATAAATAATTTTGTCTAAGTAACAATCGGAACAATTTTATGTTTGAGATGCTTTATTTGTTTCTTCTAAATCAGTGAGGTGAGCTAATGGAATCTTCTTCGAGTTGTGATGTGGTCATGTTCATCTTCGAACAACTGATTCTATTGCTGCAGCACATGTTAGCCTGAAGCAAATGCATTTACCTAGTTGTTTATTTTCAGTTGCTCAAATTGAATGTTGATGTGTTGCTATAATATATTTTTGTATTGTTTTAACTTGAACGTTTGTGAATGTTTGCACTACGGTTATACGTATTTCGTTGTTCGGTTGTTGGTTTTTTTTTCGTTCGGCTTCTCATTTCTTGCATAGATGCATTCGCTTTCGGTTCATCGTGTCTTGAAACTCATCAGTAGATCGCTGGCCTCGGCTTTACATTTTTATAATTTCCTGTCTTTTTGTCGACTTTTGGTTTCTTGTCAGCCTCCACGCATGCGTTTGTATAGAAGCTGATACATCCTGCAGTATGCTGGATTGCTACACACATTGTGCGATTGTTTCGTGTGATTGTGTTATTGCTGTATACTGTGTGTAGTAGGGCCTACGATCACTTAACGTTAGTAGTGCTGCCAAATAGTGTTAGACGTTTGTAATTGTCGAAACGTGGAAAAACAAAAGGACGCTGTTTATTATGTCATTAGAATTAAAGAGGCATTTCACATGGTCGAATTGCATTTACATCTACACAATTAACGAAATGAAATGTGAACAATCTGCTTGGATCGCTTTTTGTACGTATGCAATCACTAGTTTCCAGTTGAACCAGACCGATTGACGTTAATATTTTACGAGCTTTCTTGTGCAATCAGTAGTGTTTTAGTGTCATTTTGTTGTTACTTAACGGATGAGGAAGGACTTGGGAGAAATATTTAATCAGGTTTGTCTGTCTTTCTAGGGTCCTCGAGGAAAGCGAGGTCGTAAGGGTGATGCCGGAGACAAAGGAGAACAGGTAAGATCTGACATCATCTGAGGTGCTTCATGTAATATGAGACGTACGTAGTGTTGCACTAAAGGTTATTATTGAAGGTGGTTTGGTGTTTCTTAAATATGATAAAAAATATTATCTTATGTATCCTTATCTCATAAAATAAATATTTTATTCGTGTACAGTTATATTTTCTTAATGTTTATAAAATAAATATTATTTTATTTAAGCTATATATTTTATTCGTGTACATTTTATTTAAATATGCATTTTAATCATTAATTCCAGAGAATGAGTGATGATGCATTTACTTGAATAATTTTCTTTTCTCTCCTTACTACTACAGGGTGTGCCCGGCCTTGACGCTCCATGTCCACTCGGACCGGACGGATTGCCGCTACCGGGATGCGGATGGAGGCCACCGAATGCGGTAGGAATCATTGCTGATAATTAGTTCTATTTAGTTTAACGATCGCTTAAACCGGCAAATCTTGACAAATCCAACCGGTGGCGTTAGACGTCGTTTATGTTAAAGAAGAATAAATCATCAGGCATGCCAGAAATACTATGTATGTCGACTTGAAGTGCAATGGTCCCGTGTTCGATTCCATCTACGACCTATCGATATTCGATCCCTGTTTCTGGAATGGTGGTGACAAATATCATTCAATCAGATTACTTTAATTTCGAAGAAAATAAATCCGTTTTGTGCCACTGTGATTCCAAGGAACCTACGAAAACAAATTGTCCCTCATGACAAACAATTGAGTGTCACTGGATTTGTCATGTTTCACTTGTTTGAACTCTCACGTCACTCACCAGCTTGTGGATGCCGTTTGTCTAGTAATCGGTGGAGTGTGGAGTGACGCGAAATGTTTGATCAAGAGATGACTCAGATGTTACGCACTTGTAGATGATAATACAGTTATCGATGACTGGGTCTTTGTTGTCTGTTTATCGAAAAATACAAATCGTTCGCCAGACTGATTTATGTTTATCTCCATTGTTTAACTACGGAGATTCTGACTCATCTGAGTCACTTTTATTAAGGAACTGTAAGTTCTACAATGACTACATTAACTGAAGAGTCAGATTCGCACAGGCGGAACCGCCTCATTGTTAACCGCAATATATAAAACAATAGTGCGTATGGTTAACCATGGGGGGTGGGGATGGGACCACGACTTTCACCGTTTCACCGCAACTCTACAATTGCGAGATCACTACACTGCACACCTACGTCGTAACAGTCTGTGCGGAAGGCCATGCTGAAACTTTGATGGTCTCTGACCATGTTTAATTTCACGCAATCAGTGCTCATATTTTTGAATCATAAATTTTGAATGCAGAGAGAGAAGCAGTTTCATCTTTCAATTATTAAAACAAATTGTGAATAATATGAATACTAATACAGCTGTAGTACGTTATGCTATTGTCGCCATAGTGCCTAAGCACCAAGAAGGGGTTAAGAAAATCCTGTAGTGCAGTTACTACAGTGAAAAAAAATCATTCGAAAGAAATACAACCAAGTCAAATTTTTGCCACTACTACGGAGCACTTAAAATGTGTCTGTATTCTTACACTATAAATTCGTGATTGTACTAAGCCTCGTTTATGCCAAATGTACTCTGTTTGATCTTTGTAACTACTGGACCTGAACGAACCAACAATTTTACAAACATAAAAGTTGATTCATGTACATTGAGACGAGAAATCTTGAAATCTCGACCCTTAATAATCACTTTCAGGAAGGTTGCAATTGCCTTTTTTTTTTTAAAGTATCACTTGGAATATTTAAAGCCTTTACTTGCTCGTAGCACCGTTTATTTCACCGTCTTATATCCGGGCACCTCCACTTAACTGTAATTGATGCCATCAAATATTCTTTAGTCGATCTCTCGCGAATTGCGTTGCCTGGTGTCCTTGAATTTGAGACTGCAAACACCAACAGAGATGTAAATAGCTGGTTAAATGACTGCGGCCACTTTTCCTACGAGAAAGAAGAGTGCGCGTTCCCATCCATCAACAGTTCAGCCTCATAAAATCTTCTTCCTGACATACTGTATATACTATGTACTCTATGAACTACGACGTACACATTGATATCCGATCAGATCTGAAATCAATACGCTTGTATATATACAGAGTATATATTTGTTTTATCAGGAAGTTTAGTTTTTTTTTCAGTACAGTAGAAAAAAATGCATTTACTTGTATTAGGATAGCGTATTGTATCAATTACTGGAAATGTTCGATTGCGAATAAAAAATGATTTCTCTGTGTTGTTGGTCTGGTCTAGGGTTAGTGATTTTCTCTTCAGAATACAGAGTTCTGTACTAGTGTGGGAGCTGCTTATGTTTTCTTCATATCCTTTTGAAAGAGCAGTGTAAAATTTCTTCTCGAGTTTTTCAAGTGGTGACATCTGGTTACACATCCTTGATCTCGACCCTAGAAAGAAAGACATTAACTCTATTCACAGCCGTCCGTTCATACACGAGAATGCGTTTTTCGAATGTGTCAGAAGTAACGAATTTATGGTTAGACGTTCCACCAAGTGCACAAGTTAATGCGCGTCCATATCTACTGTTTTATGACGATATAAGGATAGTTAAAAGATCCCCACCTACGGCAGCAAGCCTGGGCTAGACATAAAGACCAGGTCGCCTTTGGTTTTGGGCGGAAACTATGATAAACCTCTTTACTAAACAGCCAAGACGGTGAATTGATGTTCACTCATTCACCGAGAATTACATTAGAATTTTAAATTATTAAGAATTAAAAGTTCATTTTTTTAAATTATTATTTTTTCAAATAGAAGTTAGAGATAATGTAATTAAAAAATATTTTGAACACACAGTCGTTTCAAATATATTTTCACCTGAACAATTAATGATAAAGGTGATTTTTTTGATTATTTGATGACCATGAAGATTATTTTAAAATATTTTTTGCGATAGCGCTGGTTCAATGTTGGATTCTTTCCCTTCCAAATTTAGATTGTCACGTCAAGGAAAATAACTGAAAAAGGGGTCCGGTTGAGAAAATTTAACATGTTATTTATTGATGAGACCAGTGTATGGGGATGAGTTATTTGCGGTCTTCTGCAAGAAATCAACAATATAATTAAGATTTGTACAAAATAGCGGATTGATTGTCATGCGTTACACATTATTCAAAATTAACAAATGTCGACGACATTTGTGTGTGCGTGGTGGGCGTGTCTGCTTCGCAAGAGCTCTCGCTGTCCGTTATCATTAACAGGTTATTGACTTTTCCACCAAAGTTCTAATGCGAGGCAATGCAGATACAAAATCCTCGAGTTCACGAGTGCTAGGCTGCACTGTGGAAATATCTCTGGAGAGAAAGGGTGTGGATCATTTTCGAGGAAACGCATAGGCCACGTTAGAAATCCACTGCGCCCGCAAAAATGGTGGAGAGGAAGAGTTCTAGTAGTCTCTTAACAGATATTATTTTTCCAATGAACATTTGAAAGCATTGTCATTAGCTCACAGTCATTAGCTTCACAGCTTTTATTGTCGCCTTTTTTCCCCCAAATTTTGTTAGAAAAAGTTTCAAATATATTTTTCAGAGTGAGCAAGTCGGTTGACAGCTCTCACAATCGGAAAGCTAATTTGTATGTGATTAGAATTTTGTGTTCAATGGAAAATCATGCCCGAAAATGTTTGTAGTCAATTCGGCTTTCATTAAACATGTACATTGAAAATGTCTGTTGTGCCCTCACCGGTGGACCGGTATGCTACCATCGCGTCCATTTGTCTTGCAGTCCCGTTTGACATATTAATTGGTAATGCCGGCTGTTGCGGCGTGTTGTGCATGCGATGCAATGGTCTGTAATTGAGCTAGTTAATTTTGCCGCTGAGCCATCATCTCTGGTCACGTGACCGTTAATTCCGTCTCGCCCGCCTACATGCTGTGCGCAAGGGACAAGGAACAGAAATAATCCAGCTTCCTTCCAATCATCCCCCCCTCAACTCTTCACCCCTTTTCTGATATTCACACTTCGTCGTCCTCCAACGTGCTTGAAATTGAGATTGGGCAAATGTGGCCTTCGAGATCTCAGTTGGTTTCTTGAAATGCAACGGAATTGGCATAGTTAACGCAACCCTCTCAAGCACGTACATTTGAGATTAGGCGAATTTCCTGTTTTTGAAATAAATGATGGTCAAGTTCTATTAAAACTATAAACTAATATCATACAGACGTCCTAACAAAAATATGTCTCATTACAAAAACTACATGGCATCCCGGCGCGTGCCTACCCAATGCGAAAAGGGTATAAATTGTGGCCTGGCAGTCGTCCGTCACCGGAAATGTGTTTTCGATCGGTTAGATTTGATCTTTAGCCTTCTGGTAGTGTGGCCGATGACTGATACCGATATGTCCGGAACCACTCGCTACAGATTGCAACGTTGATCGATTTGTGGATGAAACCTCCATATTCTCGCTAGTACTTCAATATGAGGTTTTCTCATTACTCGTAGATTGAGTTTTGCGCGTTTATGTTTAAGTTTTGATGGCACTTATAATTTTCATGTATCATGTTTCATGTGTATGAGTGACTTCTGCGCAGAATGTCAGTGCGGACAATTTTAACTTTAGGTAATTTGGCGCGATCATTAAGGTGTCTGCGAAGTCGATACTCGGAAGCTATTCTTATTTAAGAAATTCGGTCATATTGCAAAGTTATCTTACTATTTATTAACTACAAAATGGACCGAGAAACAGCCGATACAGCCGACCATCTTGATAAACTATCGCCCAATAATTAGCCAATAATTAGCAATCATTTAGCTATTTCTTATGTGTCCTAAGTGCTTAATAGAGCCTCATAGTGTCTATGCAACTAGAAACTCCTAGAAAAATCCGAGAATTTTAGAAGACCCCGGGGTATGTTATAATTGAAAAAGAAATATAGAATCCGCTGGACACGAACTGGGAAACCGGTGACGAGAGTGAAGTATCTAAAAACTTTTAATACTTCTAACTCGCATATCATGACCTGTTTTAATATGTGAGCCAGAAGTATTTAAAAGGTTTCCCAGTTCGTGTTCAGCGGATTCTATATTTATTTTTCAATTACAGAAACTCCCGTTCTGATATACACACTACAGTGAATTAAAAGAAAATAATAACTAATCCTACTATAATCCTGTGTTGCTTGACTAACTCGCCGATATGAGGCTTTTAATCCTCTTCACCATCATTTCAACCGATTAAAATTCCGATTTACTATCATTTTAACCGTTTGATATTTTTGTCTTAACGAATAATTTTAAATATAAAACGATTGTCTATTGTCCTTCTTTAACACTGCGAAAAACTGCGAATTAAATTCAAACATTTGAACTCAGGTGAGATGAAGATAAATTTAGGAAAAAATGTCTAATTCGCTTAATGGCGTGTCGGTCTCAATTATTGGAGGAGGAGGATAATTACTAATTGACACCAAATTTGATAAACATTGCCAACGGCTATCTGATGCTGTCGTTAACTGCATGTCTGTGTAACACTTGTTCTAACAATGCAAATATGTATTTAATATTGCCAGTGACCGCATGCATGTATTAACGTTGTCACTAATATCACTAACATTTTGTCGATACTAACCACTTCCTCTTCCTGTGTTGTTCTCTCGTTCCCTTGACCCCTCCTGGATCGATTCCATCGTGCAGGGCTCCAGAGCGCCACCGCCCAATCCCGGGGTCGGCGATTTCGAGAATGTGCCACCGCTCGGTCCGGACGGCGAGGAATCGGGGGCGGATCCCGAGGTGGATGAGGGAGACTACGAGGAGGCCGAGGAGGAAGTCGAACCCTGAGTTGCTCTCGCTCTCTCGGCGCCTTCGATGACAATCTCATGTGAGTCGATCTGCATTCTCCCATTTACTTGAACCACGCTTCCGGGTGCGAGGTTGTGCTTTCATGCTTGGCGTACATCTTAACGAAATTAACCGTTACGCTCCTTCGTCTATTGGTTTCAATATGCGTATTGAAAAGCTTGTCGCCCATCCGAAGATTTTTTGGTTTATTACATTTTTTGACTCGTACTGGTAATTTGTAATCATGGCAACTTTCATGGACAGCGCCTTAAAAGTAATAATCTTTCAAAACCCGGTGATCATCTCTTGTGCGAAAAATGTGTCGATTGACACTTCGATGGTCTGCAAATTTCACTTTTTTCTTATCTTTGATGCGTCTTAAAAGTATTTTTGAAAAACTTGAAATGGATAGAATTTTTTCAGGGCATCTCGATAAAATTAAGAATTTATAAACTCAGCTCAAAAAGCAGTAAATATAAATAATGCCATATTTCAAAGACTACAGTGTATTGGCACACTACACTCATCTCCACATATATTATACAGTAGCTTCTTCTCATTGGAACAGAAAATATTGCTATTGTCATCTCAATAGCAAATTTGAGATCTTTTTCAATGTAGGCGGTTTTTTTACGGCACGATTGTCTCCCATATCAAAGGCTTGAAATATGAAAATATGATTCCCTTCTTGATGGCGCCACTAGTCTAAAATATACTCGTAGTTGCATTAAGTACATGTACAATACTTCCGGTACAATTTTGAATTTCTAATCAGTTTTGAATTTTATACACGTTTATCGCTCGTATATGGCGACTCAGGGCGAGACTCGAATTTCAATTATTATGCCAACCCCTTAAACAAAACCGACACATGTCCAGTTTGATGTATTTGGCTCCAAAAAGCCAGACATAGGCGACCTTCTCTTGCGAGTCAGTCACCCAAAAATGGGCCTTGACCGGGACCAGTGTCCAACCCGATATAGGGGGATGGGGACATTGAATGAGGAATCTCCGGCGATAAATTTCGGTATAAGGTACGTTAAAGGGTTCGAGAAATGGGCCTGCGCCCACTTGCTGGTCATGTAATGGGGACATCAGCCTCGCTCTTCGCTCGAGCAATATGGCTTCACCTCTAAAAGTTTGATGATTGATTTCGTCTGATCATCCCTTGTGACGCTGAGGTCATTATGACGGTCGCTGTTATTAGTTTGATGACATCAAAACTGAACTGACCTCGACGACATGTGGCGTGAGCGGCGCCGACGACTTATAAAAAAAATTTAGATGATAATAAAAAATATATAAAGAGTTATTGGTTAGACTGAAGGGGGTGCGCAGAGTCGAAGGATTTTACTTAACTGTTGAAAATAGGATGGCATTCACATATTAAATTTAAAAAATCCTAATTTGGGAGCCTGAAGACTATCGCGAACACTCGACAAGTCCTTTCTGGCAATTTGGAAGCGCCACTAACGGCATTAAATGAAACCAGTTGGCCCAAAAAACACAGTGTAGATCAAGTCTGGTACCACTGACATGGCGCTCTCTCTCTGCTGTTTGCTCGCCACTGACACCACAAGATGGGTTCAGGTCTTCCTGGCGTAAAGGATTATCGTTTAGAGAAATAATTATACAGCTGTTATCTCGAAGGAGGATCTCTGCTTTTGAGCATTTCAAAGGCGTTCACGATTCCTGTGATGATTAGTTTCACTTTGCAGCTGCTCGTACAGGTACACCAGTTGTTTAACGACAAGTCGTGAGCTCTCCAAAAACAATCATTTCGTATCGACAAACTTATTTTTGCTATATTTTCGCCAACTATTGTCCAAATTGAGTTTTCCCTCCGTGTTTTGAGTGTATATTTTATGTGAGATATACGTACTTACAGTGAATAGATCATTTACTGATAGTTGTGTAGTTAAAATGAACAACTGGAAATAAGTAAGGTTTTTGTTCTCTCTTCAGATTTAAGTCTTTCGAGTGAATATGTATAATTGTAGGTTGTTGGTTGCGGTTGATCAGAGCGCACTGAATGAAGCCATTTGTATTCCGGGCGTTATCAGGCGTTCCTATTTGCACACCGTGTACTACTACTATGTATATCCAAGGTTGCATGCAAAGTATGCAGTAGAAATAAATAAAAATTGTTGTACCTATTTTAGAAACGAACCACGTTGGCATTCACACGTTTGAGTGATTCAATCTGTTTCCTCATTTTCTGATGTTGATGCGGTGCGAATTTAAAATAATTTTTAAATCTGGTAGACTTAAGATATTTTGTGAGAACCTCTTACAGTTCTTGAAATGCTTTCTTGCACGGTGGAGATCAGCGACGATATTAGTTAGATTAATTTATTTTTGGATATGTATCGTTGCAAAACATAGTTGGAATCACATTTTTCACAGCTAAAATTGAGATTACGATAATAATGATTGATCCTGCAGAGGTTCACTTTCTTCAAGGTCACCACATAAATTTGTGTCAAGTTTGTTGAGATTTTCGCTGACAGCTAGTTATCTGTGTACAGTATATATATATATATATATATATATATATATCCACTATATACTGCTTGTTGTCAATGTTGATTATTTTTAATGGATGCTGAAGTGGGAGGCCCAACAAAGGGTTGAATAGTGTATTTTTGGAGACGGAGGAATATGTAAATCGGAATTTATACTTTCGCCACGCCTGGCTTCCTATCTGATGTCATCATGAGACCCAATTGTGAGCCAAGTGTGTGACTCGGATAAACATCGAGGAGAAAAGCGCTCACTTTTTCGGTAGTGCTCGGATGAAAAAGGTCGTTGGTTCGATCACTAATCTGATAGAGATATGAAATAATTTAAAATAACGGTGTTATCATATATTATTTAGAGAATATAACAAGCCAGGAGTAGAATTATTATATGATATTAGCGAACTAATTATTGGTGTGATGCTGGACGCAACACTAAAACCGGCGATAATCGAGATGAAAATTAAACATTTGGAGGACAGCCAAGGAATTATGATGCTGATTTTGCTACATGAAAGTGTTTTGAGGAGGAGATCGACGCTGACAGGCGTCTTGCCAAAAAAGAATAATAAAAAAATGGTTCCATTAATACGTTCTCGAACACCGGGCCTTATAATTAATTTTGGTGTTTTGGGAGGTCTCTGGTGGATGTTTATGCACTCGCTGACCTTGGTCCGACACCCGGTGGTATTATGGTTGTAGTCGTTGCACAACTGTCGCGCGAGTCTAAATCCGAGTCAGGTTTGTTGTCCCAGAGAACCACAAAAAGCGGTTTGAACCGGCACCACCAAAAAAAAAAAATAAGAAAATACGCCACACAAAAACACACGCATTCAGAAACTATTGTCACATGGTAATCCGGTCTTTCTCCTGTTTTGGTCACTGGCCAAGCGGTATCCCCCATCTTTCCCGTGTGTGTGTTTACTGCGTTGTCTTTGCAAACCATTTGCCAAGTAGCGAGCCATTCAATAATATATATTGGCGTAACACAGTTATTCGTGTGAGGTGAGGCGTCTCCTCTTACAGTCTCGTCTTGGTTTTCTCCTGAAGACACTAGGCCGATACTCGACAATGTCGAGCCGATCGACAGGTAATCTCGTAGAAACTGTAAGATCGAAACACCCACTAATAAATTAAGCTACATATGGCATATTTTTGTGACAGAGGTGGAAGTGCCAAGCGTTATTCACAATCTCGATTACAACGAGAAGAAAATTGAATAAACTTGTCAAATCTATTCCAGAAAATGGACTTAAGATGTCTTCGAATGCTGCATTTTGCGTCCGCAACTCGCTGCCTGTTATACAATATATATCGAAATATAAGAAATTTATTGATTTTCATCGTCGACTCAGATGTACAAACTGGCCGCTGTAGTCACAGACTGCTGGTTCGAATCCCGGGAACACTATCAAGCCTGAATTTCTAGCAATTATCAATTTATTAGCTATGGATTTCGCCACTCTGCCTCTTAGCATGCCGTAGTTCTGGGAAAGGACAAATGTTACTTGAATAATCAATTTTGAAATCAATGTGGCGGAAAGAGTACGCGCCAGACAATTTGTTTGGAGAGTGATTCCCCTTTGAGTTCGGTTGCCTAGTGTTAAAAATAAAATTCCCATTGCAGTCCCTAGATGCAGTATACGCGCGCAGCGATATCGGCCAAAGTGTTGCCCCAGCGCCAACCAGCTTTCCTTGCCAAAATTTTATTTAATGGTTGTTTTCGGGGTTGAAAATAGTTTACCGCGACGGTGTACCGTGCACCGAAAGTGTAATCTAATTGGCAGCTCGCATTTACGTCAGCATTTTTAGATTATATATATACATGTATATATTTTTTCACCCTATTCCACTGTCCCTGTGCTATAGCAACCATCAAAAGCGGTTTAGATGAGCGTTTTGCGTGCCCAAGCATTTTATACGCTCTCCTGGTGCCGCCCTTCAAACATAATCGAGCATTTCTCATAAACACTTCAGTCCTTCCACTGACTTATTTAACTCAAGCGAATAAAGGTATATCATAGCCAAACCCCCAGAAAAATGTTTATTCGAATTATTATTTTTTGAAGTCACTTATTAATGTTGTAAAAAATCGAAGCCACATTTTTTTTTATTTGATGGACAGGGATATTTGGATAATGACCGCTTCAGATGTAGCAGAAGGTATTTTTGTGCGCAAGTGTATGGCTTGCCAACAGCCAAGCAATGTGGCTTGTCTATTCTGTGTGCCTAGCCGAACCACCAATATGATCTTGAATGTACTTGGTCATTGTTGCTATGGGAACACGAGCCAAACAACCCCTCCATCAGCCATTCTAGTGGAGATTAGGGAAGACCCGATTTGAATCTGATCCGACTCTCCATTACACATGCATACTTGTATAGTCTCTCCTGTGCACGCACGCCTGCAGCGATCAACCATAATTAAGTCGAGATTGCCCGTGAAAATTATATGTCTTGCCGAGAAGATCAACCGGTGGTGACTTCAGGGGTTGCGGGAAATGCAGATCCGGAAACTGCAGCATGCAAATGCGGTTAATTAAAAATATTCATTCATCGAAATGATGCTCGCATCTGAAAACATATGGCATTTGTTAGCTCGTATTAGCGTATTAGAATTTTGCTCGAGACGAGACTTGCCCAGTCTTGAATTCGTCAATAAAATCTCTAGTAAAAAATATATATTCGTATTTTTAATATTATTTTGTTCCGGAAGTGCAGCATGCCTCTGTAGATTTCAAATAAATAGAATATTATGCCTAAATATATTTTTAATCGTCACTTGTTTGTCAATTTATCGATATATGACATTTTAGGAAAAGTGACCGGGCGATTGGATAACGATTTTTGTAAATTAATGAGCGATTTCTTCCTTGTTCGTATCAGAGGGTGTAGGATCGAACCCTACTCGGTTGTCGTTTCATTCATTTGACACGTGAATGGAAATATAAGAGGGCTTAGGGGGAGTCAAGTCTCTGGTTTGTATTCTGTTTATTTGGCTTCTATTTATTGTTATCAAAAATTTGCATGCTGCTCTGCTCTGGTATAAGCTACCAATACTTGACGTTGACCGAAATTTACCAGACCTATTTACCGCCAGTGTGTCTGACTGTATTTGTGCCAACTTTCAAATATATCGAGCTCTTTTGTTTTTCTACGTGCGTCCATATGCTTATACGTATAGGCGGACGAGAACCAGCAACAGTTTCGTTTCACTCCACCATTATCAGGCGACCATTCAATTTTCGCTATTTATATAAGCAGCAGACAAAATATTTAGCTTTTCGATCAAAGGTGTTTACGTTTTCCTGTTAACATTGAATTCCTTGTTTTATGTTTTTTTTGGGTCGAGTTCAGTTTTTACTTTTCTCTTTTTATAAAGTTCGTCATTGTGCTCGAGCGTCTACGTTCATTCGATCGTCTGAGTCGAACCACTCGCGCCATCATGAGATGAGTTTTACGAAGCGACTCTCAATGATGCGTGGTCTATTATATTATTAATAATTGTGGTGGCGTCATTTAATCCTGCTGCCTGATTGATTCGTCTCTTGATAAATACCACAGCAGATTTATTTATAACTTTATTAGGCCGCTTCGCACACCATCCGCACCTGTGTGTATGAACCGGTGTACGTTAGGTAATTAGTGTGATATTCTCGTACTTTTTGGAAAATTTCACACAAACTTGGAAAAAATTGAAGAAAACAAAACATAATTCCATTGATTGTTAGTTTCGAAGATAATTTCTAGATTTCAGATTTCATACATTTTGATTCTCCTGATTATGCGAACAGATGTTCCATTTTTAGTGGACGCCATTGTTATTCGCCTATCCCATTTGCCGCATGGGACGGGGGTGTGCTGTGCGGGCTGACTGGTGCATCCCCACCCAAGTGCGGCCCTCCCGGAGTTATACTGGTGGTCGGGGGCCGCACATGTGCCACCCTCCGCCCCCCGAATGTTGTTTATCACGACGTGTGCCTCGAGAGTGGGCACGCCGCTCCGGGCAAGAATACGCGCGCATGGAGCCGGCTACATGTCGCTTTATAACCTCCTGAGATCTGGATGGATTCCTGGATACCTGGGATTGGGTTAGATAGGCGTCCAACCTCAAATTTTTAATTATAAAATGGTGCCGAAGCACGAAGAGTCAGATGTCGAGTTAATGACCAAGAAAGCTAGATAGATACCCCCGACATAGGCCCCTTCCGGGGTTGCTTGTGGGTACATATTGTAATATTGTAATTGTATAGCAGTGTAATCTGACTTACAGATTATTTTGTAGCGTTGGTCCAATATCAATATATAGTCAAATATCCACCATTACTGTAACAGTCGGATTACACTGCTATATCTATCTAGCTTTCTTGATCCTTAACTCAATTTTTTTTAAATTAAATTTTTAGATATATGTAGTGCTTCCTCCCCGACCTTACAACGAAGCTAAATAAAAATTAATCGACGTCAAGTTTCACACATAGCGAATAAAAATGTGAGCTTCTCTTAACTGAAATTATGTACAAATGGGATGATAAGATCTGCTTTAGTGACTCAAAAAATTTGATTAACTCGAAACATTAAATATAGTTTTTGTCGTCCGGTGCTGTCCCGGAGACAACTCCTATTTCATTATGAATTTATTATGAATTTGTTATGAATATTTTATTTTATCATTAAATATAGTGTCATCAATCAAGTCTTCCGACTCTTTTTCCCCTATGTTGTTGCGTGTACTGATGCCAGCTGTGCACATTGTTCAGTTGGTCTTTGGACGATATCTACATTTACAGACTTTGTGTGCATGTATTCTCTTGTACAT
Source organism: Mycogona germanica (assembly GCA_034698785.1). NCBI lineage: Eukaryota > Metazoa > Arthropoda > Diplopoda > Chordeumatida > Chordeumatidae > Mycogona > Mycogona germanica. The sequence continues at coordinate 32,064 of JAQGBY010000162.1, read as the reverse complement.
GTAGCTTTTGCGATTCCACATCACTCTCTGCACTTGCACGTACGTGGCTAAATGCGATGGCCCCCTCTAAAGTGTCCCTCTTTTTATTTGGTGGCCGCCTATTGGCTACGGTCGGTCGTTCGATCTCCAACCGGAAGCCAGTTAGCGACAGCCCCGACCATTCTCAATGTCGAAGCAAGGTCAAGGCTGTCTGCTCTTCTCTATCGCCCATCCTCATTCAGCTATATGGTGCGTGCTTTTTTCAAAAAACAATTATTTACATCCACCTCGCGCATGAGCAGAGCGCTGTTGGCGAGAGCTAGTACATAAAGGGGTGTGGTTCGCATGGAGTGCACGATTCAAAGAGCTTTTCTCTAGAGTAGAGAGCACACTTAGCATTTACATCGCTGCTTTGCAGTGTGGAATAGTGAGCTTATACCAGGAATTTGTAACGAAAATGAGTGTCTGCATGGCAATTGGCCATGGTTGTAGTGGTTTGTCTCGTCACGTTACCATAACAAGTGAAAGAACGTCAGGCAAATTTTGTTCATAACATTTTTTTAGTGCACTCAGACAGAATCTTCTTATGTTTTCACTCGTGACGCCTTCAAATTGTTTACTTGAAATGTTTCTAAGGCGTTTGCCGTCATCGCCTTCAAGGCGCTATACCGATTTCTAAAACTCATTCGACTATTTCTGTTTCAAATGCGATGTTTCCAGTTTCCGAATTCCGCATTTTCTATCCAGTACTTTAGGAATTCATTCGAGACGATACTTTTGACAGTATATCCTGGTCTGGTCTTGTCAAAACAAGACTGTTTGAGCGATCCACTTTTACAACATTTGTAGGCAACACCGAGATTGGACAACTCTTGGGTGTGTCTTGACTCGAGTGATGTACGGGATCTTGCAGTTGTTTCCTGACACGGTTGCCAAATATCTTGGTGCTTTTTCGTGCCATTTTCACCTTTTTTAAAGCCACTTATTTTTCAAGTTTAACGAAACAATCGTAAATCTAACTTGCTCACGTCATTCTAGAGATGTTGGTGTTGGCTTGTTTCCGGAAATGTGGCTCGATCGGTCTGGCGTGTTAATTTTAGTTCCAAAAGATTTTATTCTCATATTCGATTGCTTAAGACTTTTTAGAATCGTGACCTGTGCGGAAGACGATTTTACAGTTTCTATATTGGAATACAATTTTAAACAAAAATTATAAACCAAATTTTAAAAATATAAGAAGAACGTCTGGATTATTATTAAATTTTAAAGCATTTTAAACTATCTCAATTGACATTACTGTTCATTATTATTACAATTAACACATTAACTGTATTAGTTTGTTGGATAACAATTGAATGAAAACGAGCACACCACCAAATCGAATGTGTATCACTGAATCGAAAATAAGCTTCTCTTCAGGTTCTTCTGGACGACGTTATTTGCAGAAGTCTGATTCTGGGGTCTCGTAATTAGTACTTTCAAATCCAGAAGAAGCGATTAACAATAAACATTTTTATGGTGCAGTAAAGTTACGTGCCACTACATAACCTGTCGTTCATTTGCAAGTCGTTAATTTTTTAATCGACGAGTTTTTTTGTGACCAGTTTCGTCATTTGCATGCATGCAGAATATTTCAATCAACTTTATTGACCCCGGTCGTAATCGGGTGGAGTGATTCTGCTGTTTCCGAGTGAGGTGCTCTCCCAGAAATAAACACTCTGTCGTCGTATGACTGAGCGGACCCTTATCGTACTCGTATTTTTGCTGCCCGTAGCGCGACCGATAACCATATAACACTGTACCGTATGCGGTTTAGTGTTGGCCACTCAGTTCGCGGGATATAACAGCAGGCAGCACCGTTTTGGAGTCCCGGGGTTGTAGCCCGGGGCTGAGCAGCTGCTTATGTATCATGCTTTAATATTAAACAGAAAACTGTTGACTCAGGTGGTGTGAGAAGAGAGTGATGGTAGTTTATAGCACCTTTGTGCTGCAGATAGGGCCGACAACCCGTATCGATATTATATTGAGCGCTGTTGTAGATCAACAGTCACCAGGATGTGCAATATAGTCGAGGGGGTGGAGGGCGTCCATACGATTTTTGTTCCTAAATGTTTTCCTAATTTTCTAGTGAAATATTAGACGCTGTTGCTATTTATTGGTTTGGCAGCAAAATAAAACTCCTATACATGCGCTCGCACTTTAGAATTCAAGTTAATTAATACAGAATGTGCTTGTGTTTGATATTTATATTTCGATTGTCCTAGCCTCATGAGGCTGCATGTGCGGATACCGTGTTCTTAGGGCATCTGTTATCTCGTCGCTAGCGACAATGTTGGAGCGAAAAATGCTTAAGTTGGACTTTAGCTTCCGTTTGTCATACAGTACGACATAATTTCATAGTTTCAAACATGAGACGATTAGACATCTGAGTTTAAAATTTTTGAAGCCAGACTTTAACGGGGTTAATCTTCGTGTCTAAATTACAGACGTCATCGTTTGCTGTGTCATCGTAGTATGAAAACCGTTTTTCCATGCCCGCGAAAGTGGCCGGTTTTGGATATCATCTCTCCGAGTCGCAAATTTCAATTTACCTTCCGTGTCCTAATCGCAGGTTCGACAAATAAACGAGTCGAGGTGAGACATGACTGAGAATGCTAATCGCGACAAGGCCTCATGCATTTATTTCGTCGTCAGTCAGTCTGCCGGTGGCACTGTAATATGACATGTGAGTTTGTCGCTCTCCTCACGCGTATCTCACGTTGTCTAATATTTGATATTCGGAATTCAGATGTTTTTTTTATTTAATAAACGATACGGAGGCTCTGAGTCATCGCCACGTTCGCGAAGGCTGCGTCTGTTATCGTGTTCTACCTTTAGTCGTGCCGTACGTCACGCATTCGACAGACGAGTGAGGCGACCTATTCAATCCGTTTCTGCTGATAAATATGCGTTACGTTTGCGGCCGTACTGATTATAATACACAAGTCTGTAGTACGGCTGCCTGCGTTGATAATTATTAATGACGTGTGCCGGCATCCATTTGTAGCAACCTGTCACATGTCCAGATCCTCCTGTGCACCTCTGTGTGATGCACACATTAGCCGTCCGAAATTAAACCGGATAGACATCGAAGTCTTAAAATCTCTCATTTTGTGATGACCCCTTTTCATAGTTTCATTATAACAGCTTTATCAAATGATACAGATTGTTTTCCGGACCTATTTAAATTGGAATTGTTATCAATTCAATGATGCAATCACCTTGATGTGTCCAATCGTTATAAATGAACGATTACAAAATATATGTTTAGTGAACCCTTGGGACAGAGTTAATTTTATTTACATGTACTCATCTTGTTGAACAAGTTAAAAAAAGGTAACAGCATGGTTTTGTAATCTAATGGGTATGGTGGAACCGATGGCGATAAAATAATTGCTGTCCAGCAAACACCACAAACAATTATTTTAACATGTTGTTTGATTGTTAGAGCAGTTCCAATTTCTGGCTCAATCCATGGATTTCGGTGGAATTCTGTTACGGTAACGCAAGAATCAATGATTGCTTGCACCTGCTCTTGTCCTGGACGACCAGGTTCATTTTCTTTCTCTTTTATTTATTTGGATGTCACGTTAAGTGGATTCTTGGAGGATGATCGGTTAATTCGGATTGGATTCGGGTTCCACGAGGATATGGACAAGAACCTGCGCCGTGCTCGTCACTGTCATTGATCTCATTGCAATTTCCACGCGACCGTAGGTTCACCATCCTCAATGTGCAATCAATCTATATATAGAAACGTCCCAGTATTTGCCTTTTCCTCGTTATTCACTATTCGATTTTGATAAACAGCTTGCCTAAGCATCGAGCTCGTACAGATAAGCAGGTTTTTTCCTCCCCCCAACATAAAAAGTTTGACATGCATTTTTACCAATAAACAACTGCAAATCAAACTGCGCGCTCGGGCTTATGAATAGAAGCATCATCGATCTATAAATAAACTCTCGACACACCAAAGCAAAACAAATTGTATGTTCGTACGTCCAAATTAAGTGGCAATATCAATACATGTCTACAGGTATGGAGTATGAATGGCAAAGCGTGAAAATGTAGCTTTCAAAATAATTTTCGTAGAAATGCACGCCCTTTTTTCGTGTCTATTTTCAGTTTAGCCGCAGTACAGTTCATAACTTATCATGGCACGCATTTTTATGTCGATTATTAATCGTGACTCATTGAGTAATCCACGTTTATGTGACCGAAAGAATTCAGTTAAAGCGGAATCATCTATTAATATATCGACAAATATATGGCGCCGGTTTAACACTGGTAAGAAAAGCTCTTCGTGATTAATCAGGTTTTGTTTCGAATTGTAAACAGCTGAATCTAACAAACTTATGTATTGGCTATTTGCATTGGAGTTCGATGTGATGTATTTGGTTCCACTCTCCGCCGTTAGTGGCGCTATCAAGTCTCCTTCCAGGAAAGCGATGGACTTGCTAAGTGCAGAGGGCGATTGCGATGGTCGTTAACACATTCGATAGCGGAACATCGACAGTGTCGATGGATATCAGGTGTTTGCTCCGATTGACTGGAAGTTGTGACAATAAAAAAATAAACAATGTCGTTTCACAACAATGTAGAGAAACAGGAACGGTCGAAAATTGCGAGCCTAACTTAGGGCAAAGGTAAGGCAAGCAACGCCTTCTAATGTTTATCGATTCGTGGCAAGCTTTGGTTGTAAACACTTCAGGTCTGACAAACATATCACTTGTAACTGGGGTACAGTTGAAAAATAGACACACATCCATTGACCTTCAGTATCAATGACGTACCCTACATACGGTAGGCGCAGTACGAGTCATACGATCATCATGCATATTTGATATCGGCATCGCTCCATATATCGATGCCAGCGTCGATAATTTACTCGTACGTAGTTGGCAAAATATGGAGTTGACAGTTTTCAGCTTAATTGTTGAACTGGCTACATCTTAATTTATGCAAATTGTTTAATGCACATTGTTTTTTTTTAAATATAAATTCGTGTACAGGTGTGTGAATAGTCCAATCTCTTTTCGTCAGTTTCTCGATTGATCTTCAATTTTCATTAAAGAAAAGAGTTTTATGAAGAGTCATACTAATCTAAATGCTACAAACTACCGTTAGGATCGCCCTGTGTCTGACGCATGCTATTGTTACGAATAAGATGGCGAAGGAGTCCCAGACAAACTATTCAATACTTAGCCACGAGATGTGCTTTGTGTTAGCAATAATATTTTGGAAGCCCTGTCCACAACACAAAGCGCACGTCACAAGACTAATGAGTCCGGATTCTTAAGAAAGTTCAAATCTGACTCTTCGTGTACTTCATGGAAGTTGATCGCACTTGATAGTTGATACACTCTCGGTTTTCTCAAGTTGCCGAAGAATTGTTTCGAGTAATTTCAAAGTCCATGTTTGTTTGTAATTTTCATCTTCCGTTGAACAACTCCTTTTCAATATTTCGTACGTGCTGTCGAAGCTCAGGACGTGCTCACTCGTGAGTTGGTTAGTGGACTGACTTGCGGTGCGACGGTCTCGGGTTCGATTCCCTGCGCAGGCTCGCGTACTTTCGATCAGTTTCTCGCGCGAAGGTGGAAGTTGCCACTCTGCGTGCATTTCTATCATCTATCGTGGATTCCAATAAACGGTTTATACTCTGTATAGATCCGGTCTCTATAGCTACGTGACTTTTGAAGAACGAAATCGATTAGAAAACAAGTTTAAAAATAAATGGGCGACGGCTTGTGTCGACCTGGAAATAGCTACAGTCATGCAGAATTGTTGTGGGCGGTTGGTAGGTAGCTTGTCTACCAGACTTACTACAATGCCACTTTTTTTTTCCTTCATGGCCTCCTCCCTGTTACGGCTGTTTATGGAACAAAACAAGCGGCAATATTTTGGCAACTCGTTTAAACTGGTGATGCTTGCTCAGAAGCTCTACCGAACTTTCAGGTTTCTGGAAGAGCTCTTTAACTGTTAACCGTTATGCGTAAACGTGAAACTGAAAATGGATTTTCTTGTTTAGTTAACAAAAATATCTTGAAGGTATTATCGATCAATCTGCTTGTGATCTGCTTAATTACACCATACAGAATAAATACATAGCAGAATAAATTTTAAAAAATCCACGCATCCCAGATCTTAGAATTCTGTTTTCAGATTTTTGGCTTCAAATTCCGGTTCCGGGTGGTAATTGATTACTTTGACTTGAAATCCGCACTCCGGGAGGTTGCCTCCTTGAAGGTGGACGGGAAAGGCGAAAACTTTAAACGTTTCCATGTACTTGAATCTTCCTTCATTTCTTCTTTTTTTGCAGCATTGATTTGAAAAAGGTGATGCACCGTGTGCCATCCACGCAATACGCCAAAGTTAATGTCTCGACTGATCTGCTGGTGCACCCACAGTGTACTTATCCCAAACGCCCCCTCGTTACCAAAACTCGAATGCCAGCAGTTGTGCCAGCAACCGGATCGCCTTGTCGGCCCCGATGCTCATCAATCCGACGTGCGCGTGTAGTTGGCCCCGCACATCTTCCGACATCGAGGGATCGATTCCCGTCGAAGCTGCTCAGGCCAGAGCCGAAGTGCTGAGAGATGTACCAGGAGGGTCGATTAAATGTCCTTGGCGTCGGTCCTGGACTTGGGGAGGCAGAAACTAGTGTCCAGGGGATTGAAGGGGAAGCGACAATGAATTGCTCCTTACCAATATTTCAATTTGCGACCAAATTCAAAATGCGAATAAACCAGTAGACAAAAATTACCCAGTCGTTAGTTGTAGTCTGCTGCTTTTTGAAAATGTAGCTCGGATGGTGATGTGAATTGAATAATTTGAAATTAACAACTCTTTAGAATAACTTCTGAATAATTATTTTTAAAATGCGACATATTTTGTTGTTAGTTTCTGAGGCATTCCTTTAGAATGCGCACGTTTGAGCAAAAATAATGACACAACACTGGTTACACGATATTTATGTATTTTGGCACTTATTAAATTTGTCATTTTAACAATTTTCACGCTAAATGGCTCGAAATGTCTGGAGCGATGACCTCCTAGAAAGTTCCTCCACGAGCCCGACACCAAATACATGTATATTCATTATAGGAATCGTTTAAATTGATTGCTTCAAGCTAGACTGTGTAGCCATGCAATGTAGACACGTTTTTCGCCAATTGAATTCGTCTTCCAACTTCCTTTCTCAATCGAATGTTTGGTGTTCTGCTATCGCGATTGATTTGGTAAAAACTAAAAACTGGCCCGGAGTTTTGTAAGTTCTCCTGAAAACACACCATTCACCCGCTCAAGACAATTAATTACCTTGTAAACCGTATAATTCGAGAGTAAAATTGGTTGATAGGTCGAATACGAAATATGTCTTTCAATTTCTTTTCTATCTTTAGCGACCAATCATTTAAGAAGTCGTCTTGTTGTATCAATATAAAATTTGTCTTCCTGTCTTAACTCTTGCAGTGTACTAATTGAAATTGAGGGTAAGGGATGCACCCTGGGCTCAGGGACTACAATATTAATTTTAGACGGCTGTCAAATAAATATGAAATAGTCAGGGCGGTGCTATCTGGTTGTATCCTTGGCTCACCGAGTCCGTCTTCTCTGCTGACTATATTTTTGTTTAGATAACGTTGGAAAAAAATTAGCAAGTCTCTACATTTGCTGTTTATTTGTTTCGCTCATCCTTCATTTTCGTCCTTGTCTGAAAATCCGGTCTGCCCTTCCCTCGTGTATTATTTCGCTCCCGTCTATGATTATTTCGAGCCAGTCGCAGTGCCAAAATCGTCTCTTATACATGCTATTCTACTGTACATAGTGATGCAAAGATTTAAAAAAAAATCAGTCTTACACACAACTGCAATAATTAATTAGTTCGTCTAAATTGTCTTCCAAAATCTAATCGCCACAAAAAACGATGCAACATAGATGTATTTTTTGGTGCGTTATTTTTTGTATATTTTGAACTTTTAATGTACAAGAAAATGTTTTTGAGTGGAAAAAAATATGGACTTCTTGGCGGTCAGATATGAAACATTAAATTTAGTATCGTCCCAATGGGGCGCAAAATTCTATTCTGGAAAACTTGACGTTTCATACTTTTTATCTTCGTTATTTTCGATAGTGTTCAACATCACGTCTTTGTGAAGCGCCTGATATTATTTCTCGGGTTGTGCAGGGATAACTTTATTACCTCATTATTATCATTATTCTTCATTGATTAATTAGTGTGTCATTCATTATGCACGTTTTTTAGTGACCATTGCGCCCTCTATCGCGACAGCCTATCTACAAAGTGACACTAGTTTCGCTGACTGCAGCGCAACTCGTGTTGTCTTACGGACAGATTGTCGATTAGTTTATTAAATTTAATTCTATGTAATTAAATGTCAGATATGTCCTCTTGTTGGATGATCAGGACTAATCTATGGTGTGAATGAATGCGATTTTGCTTTGTTCCCGAGTGTAACTTGCTTTTTTCCTAATTTTTAAGCCAAATCATGTCAGTTCTTTTCTTAATTTTTTTATTATGCTGTAATGGGATCTGCATTTGGCAGTCCGAGGCCGAACGGGTGAGGTCCATAATTTCAAGGATTAAAAACCTAGATTCGCCTAATGCTTTATAATGTCACTCTATATAATCCCGTCATCTAAATCTTTTTTTTTCTGCAACCCTTATTTCGATATATGTACATAGCTTTTAATGTATATATTTATCTCGCGTCCTGGACATTGCAGTATTATTATTTCTATTTTTCGTGTTATGTTTTGGAAATTGCTGCACTCGCTACCCGAGAGGTCCACTCAAGACGAGACGAGACAGTACTCGCCGCGAAACTAACTTCACAAATTTTTCAATGTGTGAGTGAGAAATGTGCGAAAGGAATTGTTAACAGGTCTCCTGGATGGCCGCAGACTAAACTCCTTTTTCATAATGTGTTAGTGTGTATGGTATCTTTTTTGACGTGACTGCAATTGCCCATGCCGAGATTTTGTGTCGTCTACTGCATAGAAGAATATGCTGTATATAATTATTAAGCTCTTTTGATTTGTATAATGATCTTACCTCGTTGATCTGTTGCATTTGTTATGTAGTTAAAGCAAAGACACTTATGGAACTGTTCCATGTTTATGGATATTGTTATTCACACCAAAAATTTCTAATTCAAACCTGTAAGAACTTGAGAAACTATGAATTCTTGGCATTTGTTTCTTATTTTTGAGATATGTAATTCTTGAAACGATGTACCTATGTAATTTGGCCCATTTATGCTGTAGTTCATACTACTGTTCCAAATTTGAATTTATTTATGCTAACATTTTATTGATTACTGTAATCCTCAACATGATTAAACGATCTCTGCATTTAAGAAAAGTAAATAATTTAATAGATAATCAAGAATAAAAATCGAATAAATTCTTGTTTAGTCGACTTTTTATAATTGGTACATAGCGATTTATGATTACCTACTTTTGGATTAACAGCAAATCATGGTTAAGCTTTATGCCACGATTATTGCCTGCAAATTTCTTGACAAATGTCCATCATTTTTTTTCACCCATAAAAGTCAACACTCTTTATTCACGGCGATGTGAATTGGAACCCAGTTCGTTCACAATTTAAATGTTGTACATTTAAAAGTTTGAGTGCATACATGATTTTTGGTACATGTGCGATAGTTCATAGCCTCTATTAATTTAAATGTGCTGTACAAATTGCTCGTTAATATATGGATCGCTATGAAACACTTATGCCATTGTTATTCACACGGTTTTATATTGTAATAGTAACACTTTTTTCAATTAATAAAGATAATAACTGAAACTCGCATCTGTTATTCTGGCGCTTGCAATTTACATGTGTGCTTTTTTATAAAGAGCTGGAAATATTGCCGTGTTAACACTTCAATTTATATTTATTGAATACCATAGTTACAAGTGTCAAATCGAAATTCCTTGAATATTGTCATTTGATCTATGAATGAACATTGTTTATATAATTTAGGCGCATGTCAAAAAGGAACAAAAAATAGTTTAAAATGACACACATGTACCTGTACGCTGTGTGTGTGTGCATGTACGTGACATATTAAGTTGGAGTTTCTGATCCGATCAATGTTATTTTACACAAGTGCAATTTTATCTGGTAAATTAGAGTTCTCTGAAATTGTAAGTATTATAATTTGTACGTTTCTTCGCAGCCAACCAGAATCACGGTATTCGGAATTGGCCTTGCCAAAACTTGTTTCTACTTTCGTCTCTCTTACCCAATGCCAGCGAACACCTCAAGTCGTGCACCGCGTCGTGAAACGTGGTGTGATCGCATGGCAAGTCAACACACGTTAAATTGCTTTTGATACTATTTATTGCGCTCTAAAATTGAGTGTACCCTGTATACACACACTGTACTCTGCTCTGACCGAAATTCACAGCGGCCACACACCCCAAGATGCTGAAAAAGGTGGACAATGTTTCGAAGAGACATCGAGTGATGTCCATAGAGTGACATAAAGCACCCCCAAAAAAAGGGGAGATTTTGATTACTGATGTACATGTTCGAGTACATAGGAACGAATGTCATTTCGAAAGAATCACTGCAATTATTTTGAATTATCTGTTTGAAGAGTGATTGAGTAATGGACAATTTAAAAAAATTTGCACTGTCGATTGCGATTGTTTTCTTTGCAAAGCAGTCAATGGTGTACAGTATATTCTGCGCCACGCCGATTGGTTCGACAAAGTCAGACCACTCATGCAACACTTTTAAAATATGGGGCAACACCACCTATTGGCCCAACATGTGTCACAGCCTGCACTATATGGAACAGGTGTGTGGAAAGCACTTGTACAGTCAGTCATGCTAACAAAATTCAGGTTGCGAAGACACGTATACCAATCCCGATCGCAACGTGTCCACCTTTGTCTTGCAATACGTACCAATCAATAGTATTTTTTTTTGGTGCGATGATCATCTTATGACAGAAAGGAAGAGTTGTGCCACATTAGACAATGTCACTTCTCACGTAATCCATAAACAATCAGAACAATCTCGATCAGATTCTACAAAATTACGTAGACGTTGTGGACTTTGTGCCTTCGTCGGCTCAATATTATCTCATCAGTCTATTTCTGTACATGTACCTACCTGCATGTGGTCACATGAATAGGACCACGTACTGTACACACCGGCCTGACACACGCCACCACAATTGACGTGTGACTCACATCAACACAGTCCCGCATTTATTGAACATATGAATGTGGAGCTGAGGTAGGTCTTCACACCGGGAAGCGAGTTACATGCTCTTGAATAAGACTATTAAAAATATGGATGTTATTGCAATTTAAATAATTTAATGGGAGTTGAGCAATTAAGTTACCAGAAGTTGGGATGTATTCGCTTACTAGGATTCCCTTATAACCCTGTAGTTGTAAATTCGGCATGTGTACAATGGCGCCTCTATTTTGTGAAATAGTACTCTGAGGTATTAATTGAATAATAATTAGAAATCCATGATCTAGTGTGGAAAATTATGACTTGCAATAATTGAGAACAGCGGAGAAAATGTTTTCAGCAATCAATATAAGATAATATATCCGAATTGAAATAAAATGTGATTGTTTTTTCTATGATGAACTTTATAAACATGTGACCCTAAACTTTGCATCATGATGACATTATTATATATGACTTATACTTAGGTGAAACAATGCATCCAATAAATCAAACAAAAGCAACAAATGGTTTACAATTCATTGCGTTTTATTTTTTATCCACCTCTACTTGGTTAACGTGCCGAGAGACATGTGCGTACGTGACTGCGCACTCGCTAAATCCCCTCCACCATCATTTACCCCTCGTATTCCTGTTGCCTGAACTTGCCCCCAACTTTTTTGTAGGTCACCTTGCCGCGGATAGCGCCGAATATCCTGGGGACGTTCGGCGAAGAAGTTTGATGCTCTACGTAAGCAACCGCACATACAAGAAAGAGTATAGTCGTCGGTTGTTTGAAGTTGTTCCGTTTTCCAGTTCCAACACGCAAAATCATTCATTCCTGCAAATCCACTTGTGTCACTTTGTTCAAAGGACGCTGAGTGCTGCAAATAAAAATTGAAGTTGAAAAAAATTAATCCTTTCAGTTGAAAACAGTGCAGGCTTTTGTTGGTGTTTCTATCATGTCATGTAAAAAGAAATTTTAAGCAACACTTGAGAAATGGTTGCTGCATTTGTTTAATTAAAAGACATAGTTTAAAAAAAATTTAAATGTGTGTGATTTTTAGGGACGGCCTACATACAACGAACGTACATGTTTGTATGAGTTGTCCTTTTCTGGTTTTGCCTAACAATTATTTATATTTAGCAGCAACAACTATATAATTTCCTGGTTTAGAACTTTTATTAATAATTTTAATTTTTCTGAACCGCTAGAAACGCACATGTGCTCGAAAACACAGTACAATCTGATTAAGCCAGATTAATCAGTATAAAAAAATTCATCTTTTGATCACCACTCCTTTTTCAAAATGTCGATTTGCACTTTGATGTTCTCTCTTGTTGTACAAATTAGTGATAAACCTGTTTCATAATTCGCGTAATTATTTTGCAACCGACCTTTGGTCGCTCGCGTCACCGTTTACAGTTTCGAGAACTTGTCAAATCAAAAATTACAAACGCCCGACAATTAAGTCTCGATCACATTCGGCTGGTCAGTGCGAATGAGTTGAGTTTTTTTCAGCAGGGAAATAATAAAAGGTAATGCGCAAAACTCGTAATATAAAAGAACACGTTGCGTTTTATGGGAGAGGGTTAAGGAGAGAACCATTGAAAGTAATGATAAAAAAAATAGTTGCGACAGTGTAACCGCAAAACCGCAGAGGAAGGGAAGATGGCGCATAATTCCTGCAACGAACCAACTGATTTTTCTAGAAAATTTATTATAACTGAAATTTTTAAAAATGCGTGGACCAAGTGTATCCTGGACACTTGCCCGTGTCAGCTTCTCGTACCCCTTTCTGTTTACGAAAATAAACTAGCCATGTTCGCTCGTTTGTTCATGTGGTGAGCGATAAAAAAACATCTACTTGTGTACCCCCGATACAAGGTTGGAGGGTGCTGCAGGCCTGAGTCCACTCTTCGGTGCCTTCGAATGATGGCCCTGTCATCATGATTCATATTGATGAATGCAGCCGCTTACTCTTTATAAAATATCCCCCATTACCCCTCCCACTCCTGAAAAGGTCTAGAGACTCGATCGGGTTGGTCAGCTTTTATCTAATCTGACGTGGCGCACCCAGGTATGGGGGTGCAACGTCTTTCTCCACCATCTCCGCAACACAAACACTATCATAAATAATCCGAACTTACGCAACTCTTATAAATTTTTATATCTTCTTTGAAATCGCTTGTTGACAAAAACGTTTGGTTTGAGGTCCGCTATTTAATTAATAACTCTGTTGTTCATATTCTATTTTATTTTTCAACTGTCTGATTTTAAAGATGTGAAATGATCAAAAAATATGTTTTCGACCATGAAATGAGCGTTCCAAGAAATGATGTAATTCTGATGGTCAGTTTATGTCTAATCGCACCATGCTCGATCAAGCTTGAGCATGGTGCGTTAGACATTGAATAAAATCAGGGCGTTCTCGAATGGAAATTCTCCCTTCGCCCTTTTCAAATTTGCGCGTAAGGGCGTCAGGGGTGCGTTTAACTTCCGTGTCATTTGGCCACGCGATCTGTATTTCAGGAAGTCGACTGCGATATTCAATACACATTCCACCCCCAATTTCAAACTTATTACAAATTTCGAAAGCGCGCCCAAACTAAAACTATTGTAATTAGGAGATAACATGCTCTGCGGTGAACAGCATTTCAAAGGGACAGCTTGCATCAGATACATTTCATTTTTTTTAAATTGCACAACTTCGTTACAACAATTCTTCCAATAGTTGCTCGTGTGTCACGAATTTTTCGCAGCATAATAATCCGTCCTCCATTCAACCCTCTCCTCTTCTGCTCAACCGGGCAAGACCCCGGCCGGGGGCCGCGTAATGAAGAAAAAAAAAGGAATCGTGTAGCTTTGGTGAGATGCTGCAATCGCCGGCATTGGTTGCGCGCAGTTGCCAAGCGAACGAGCCTCCCACCTGATTGGTCCGCGCGCCCAACCCGAATAGCCCGCTACCAACCAATGACAGGCGCGCTAGCCGATATCAGCTGTTCACCAAGCAGAAGCGAGTCAGCCCGGCTGACTCGAAATCCCCCCTCGGATACACAGAAATATTTAAACGGTTCCGCTCACACACAACACACACACGCACACACACCCAGTTGGGGCCAACCAGAATCTACGCGAGAACTGAAAACTCGAATAACATGAGCTGTCACAAAACTCACATTGCCCTTTCGTGATAGCGTGCACGTATCTGCTCTACGTACAGTCGACGTGTTATATATAAACGCAAGGTGACATGAAATATACCGTTCCAGAATATTCCTGATAGCTAATCGAGAGGTCGTTCTTTTTACATGCCGGCTCATTTTTTACATAAATAGGACACTCGATTATTGTTCGCCGATTCAGAATAGGGTTCGCTCTTGTCCGAGTTGCAGCGCAGTTTTATCGTATCTGAGGTGTCCTGTCATTTTCGGTGCCGGTTTCGTGCAACTCCAGATCTGCTTCAAGATGACCAACAATCAACTCAAATTCGGTCAAACCGTGCTGAACGTGCAGGAGAAGAAGAACATGATTAACACCGGGCAATCGGCGCTGAGACGAGTCTTTTCAAAGCTCGGGGACATTATTTCGCTCGGCCACACCAAGGACTTGAGCGATGGGATATTAGTGAAGCACGTAGACCCAACCGGTAAGTCAATCATTTTTTTTTTAAAAATATTATCATAATGTAAATCAATGCAATTTAAGAAGAAAAAATGAATACGCCCTCAACAAAATAAGAACTCTCGCAACAATGCATGCTCTGCAATAAAATCTGAAAGTTCAGCTGAAATTCGAGCAACAAAAGAAAAGTCATTTGTTACAGTTGGGCGTACAAGCGGCCGGCAATACCGGCTGTTCTTTATGCGCGTGGTTTGTTCGGTTTCCATACACGTGTGAGTTTAAAAAAGGGGTGAGAATTCACAAAGAGCCGGCAAGCGTATACACTTTTGTGGCAAGCAAAATAATATCTGGGCAATTTGGATATTCGTGGTGCACAAGCGTTGACTAGTTAATAAAATTTTGCATATTCGAAAATGAAAATAAAATTATATAAAAAATAAATACAGACAGATACGCAAGATCACTTTTGCAGATGATTGACATCGCGTAATTATTGATTGTCGTGATTAAATTAGGAAGTAAAAATAAAAGACAAGTTCTATTTACAATTTTTTAAGTGATGGGGTCATATGTGTCATGGGTCATATGTATCAAATGGCTGATGAACAATTGGATTCGCGTTGCTGTTGTTTCTTAACTGCGAGTCCAAATTTGCTCGCTTCCGTACCTCCAGTTGCCATGCGAGCTCCTAGTGGCTGAGAAAGTAACCGGTTAAACTGCGAGGGTAACCAAGTTCATATTTTTATCCGGGACATGCCGGCTGTTACAATTGAATAACAAATAAACTTGCTTTTACTCAGATGTCGGATAGTTAGAGCAATTTAATTCATCAGTTACAGATGAACAGTGCAAATGGTTAAACAATCATTAAGCAAAAACGTCGCGGCCCCTCAACTGTTAAATTATTTATGGAACCGAAAATTTTAATTCCATTCTCTCATTTGTTGATGTGCCATCTTGTTAAATGTTCAACTTCTTTGAGAATTCATATTTTGCATGAAATAAAATTAAAAATCTGACGAATATTGAAAGTGCAGATCCGTAATAAATTTAAAAGTATTTTAAATAAAGGCTATGAAAAATTGCCAACTTTCTTTGCATGTAAAAAATCAACCTAATAATAATTCGATCTCCATTATTCTGTCTCCCAACAGATTATCTCAGAGAAGCCCTGAACTACCTGAACGAGGATGAGGATGAGGAAGATGGCCCGGGCACTACTGCGCACCTGATCCAGATAATCGAGGCCACCCTGCTCCAGGCACAGGTGCAGGAGCTAGGCGGCGTGGAGGTGCTCCTGCCGGACGACCTCCTCGTGCGGATGGCCGTCGACATCGTGAACCTGGCCAAGAGCGAGACGTGCGGTCTGCGCGGAAGCACCGTCTACCTGGAGTACACCGACCGACTGGTCAGTCTGGCGTTGGGCAACTTCCGGTTGGACCACACCGTACCGGCCACCTTCGACATGGTAGTGACTCTGCGGCCCGAACAGGCCAGCTGGCTACTGCAGCCGGCGCTGTCGGTGAAGGGATACCTGAAAAAGATGAAGAAGAATGACCTGGTGGTGGTCAGTTCCTCTTACACCCTGGTCAAGAACAAATTGTATCGTGAAGACTAGACGCCAGAGTCCACTGACAAATGACAGCGGAAGTCAATAAACACCGGGAACTGACTCGTACCGCTGAGAAAAATCAGTTATCGCTTTCCGACGTGGAATTTTGTTCTCTATGCGTGTCGACGTGCATTTTTTGAACGCGGCAGTTGATCCACTGTCTATTTTTTCTTCCCTTCAACGAACATAGTTCATCTCATATCAAATGGTCAAAAATGGATCTTTCTTTTTATTTCGTCCAAAGATATCTGTTTTGTGTGTTCTTTGTTATGTCTGTTGTGATACCTGGCCAATCACCCAAGTTCTCGACAAATCGTTCTCTCCGGATTTAGCGGTCCCGGGTTCGATTCCGAAGTGCCGCAATAAGCTTGCACCATGGTGGTGGCCACATTAGCATTTAATTATTCTTGATGAAAATTTAATATTTCGTCAATTCCAATCGATGTTAGTGAAGGGGGATTGAGTTCAACTCATAAACTGATTTAATTGGAGTTAGCTTTACCGGTACAACCTTATTTTCACTTAGAAAAACGTCTTTTTGAAAGACTTGTCGCTCACTGGTATTAAGTGCAGACGTTGACGTATTGCACTTCCAGCTACATCCAATAACGTAAAGGGCAATTTCAGGGTATATAGAAATATATAAATGCAGATTTTTTTCCCCGACAGACAGCGAAATCGTAGTTCCACCCAATTTTGATGGCCGCTAATAATATTTGTGATACAGTAAGCCCCAAGTGTTTATCCATTGTATGCAACCAATTTATTGGTTTGAAATTATGGGGTTTTGAAAGGACTCGCACTTCTATATAGCCCTCCTCTCCAAAAAAAAAAGATAATTTGATAGGCAATAATGATTATGCGCACAGCAACGACAATGTAATGTCAATTACGAATCTACTTAAATGTCAGAACAGCACGAACTCAACATTTTGCACACCTGCATTTAAAACACATTGTGCTGCGGACCTTTTGGTCCAACATTTTATTAACATTTGTCACGTCAAATGGTTTTTGCTCGCTATTATTACAGCTACTGTATTTCTAATGCAACTCACTTCACTTGCACCTTCATCCAGTGTTCATGAAATTCGCCTTTTCTGTCTACTTCGAAATTCGTCTTGCCAACAAAAAACGAAATCTAAATGTCTCGGTGACCTTCTACCCACCACCACTATAATAATTTTCCGGACCAAGAAATGAACTCTGCAAATTAACGATTATCCAGAAGTTCAAATCGATTATTATTTTAAAATTTGAACTGCAAATTTGGAAATTATTTTGTGTGGAGATTGTTGGACAGCAATCTATTCTCGGAACAACCCAACAAATTTATTTACTCTGTTGGCATCAAACTCATTGAAAGAGGATCTAACCTTACAATTCTGATCCCGTAGTTTCAAAATTCAAGTTGGCAAGATGCATATTGTAAAAAATGTAGAATTTTCTAGTCCAATTTTACGAGCTTAAATTTACTAATAGTAATGATTTACTGTATTGTGCATAATGGAAATCAACAAAATATTTCATCAAAGTGTGCAAGGAAACTCATAACACATGGTCATGGTAGCCACGACTTCGAAATTACACCAGTTAAACAATAACACATTATTTTCACCTGGAAACTGGATAACCAGATCAAATTATTATGAAAACCAGTACAGCAATTTAATTGAAAATGTTTGATTGTTCTGGTGTTTTTTCGTTTTGTTTATGCGATTTCTTTGATGTCTTTCCGAATCCTTTAATCCCTGTTCGGTTAGAATATTCACCCCCTCCCCCACACTCAAGATTGTGCGACTGAAAATGAACCCACAATCAACATCTTATTGTGATAGAGCATCTTTGTGATTTTAGACATAGTGTTTAAGAGTAGAACCCCCTAAATCTCTTTACTATCAGCTGATCTGTTGATTACAACTTCACCTAGCTATTTGAAAACAGATTTTAATATGTGGATGCTTCTTATTCAGCAATATCAAATATATATATATATATCGAGCTTTAAGTTTACTTGAATCAAGTAGATTGGCAGCCAAAAGTATTTTATGAATATACGCTATAGGTTTTGTTGAATAGCCTTTCAATGAATCGATCCAATCATCAACGTTTTAGTTGATAAGAAAAGAGACTGGATATTTGGTTGAGAAAGGTAATTTTTTGTATATGTCTTTTTTGACTACTCTTTTTTACATGTTTTTATAAATAAATCTTGGAAAAGTATTCAGTGTGATCGTCATTTATTTCGTCTGTGGCGTTATTTCTTAAGTTGGCTGTTAATTTTCAGCAATATTAAAGTGCCTGCATGACAAAATCAACCCTAGTTGAACTATACTCTGCTTTTGTGTTTTATAACTGTCTTCAAAATTATCTTCTTGTTGAACACAGTCAAAGAATTGATGTTCGTTCCAACTACTGGACTGAATATTCAGGACAAGATATTGTGTAGGTGATATTTTTAATCAATCCATATAACACCAGTCCCCCAATACAGCGTATTCACCCTGATCTGTACCAGCCGCATCGCTCGACTTGCTAGACGTAACGGCGTCCACTGAATTCAAGGGAGCATCGAAATTCCCAATCGTTTCCTTCGCAAATGTCGAGTTTATTTCGGGCGGTGAACTCTGTACCCGTCGTCGAACCTTCGCCCTATCACCTGGTTTACCCTTGTCCTTGTGAGGGGGCACTCTGAACTTTATGTTGAACTCTGTATGCAAGATTCGCTTGTATGTTGCCGCGCTCAGAATCACAGGCTTCGTTTCACCAACGCTCCCCGCCTCTTCGATGCGTCGCGTGAGCATATCCCGATACGCTTTATACATGACACTCGCGTTGACGTCCGAACTAGGTTGATTAGTTCCTTCCGGGCTCGTACCAATCGGAAATGAACGGATGTGATGTCTCACAACTTCAAGATCGGAATCCGCCGTCTTGTTGGAAGGGACGTGGCGGCCCCGCTGATCCGCTAGGTTGCCGGTGGCCCCTTTAATCAACGCCCGGTGGATCCGTGCGCTGTCCACCACCAACGTCTGCATGAACATCTGCTTGCACACGCGGACCGTGTCGCTGTCCGCCTGCAGGTAGAACTCGCGAGTGTGCTGCCGTTTGGAGGCGGACGGATCACGACACTTTCGCCGCTTGATGGGAACCGTCTTCACCGATTTGGCGAGGTAGGTGGTCTGGATGCTCCATGATGCGTTCGAGTAGAAGGCATCATAGTTTTTCTGACGCTGGTCGCGGCTCAACTTCTGGTGACACTTCCATGGGCACCGGCACCCCACGGCCTCATTCATGTTGCGGGCCGGCCTGACCACGCCGCGTTTAGTCACGTACTGCTCGCCCGCGTTGCGCTTTTGCTTGCGGACGGCGCTGGCCCACTCCTTTGGGTTGGCCATCCGATTTCGTTTTCGTTTTGCCGGATCGGTGTCAACGGGGATCTCTTTGGATGCACTGCCATCAATTCCTGCAACACGAAATATAATAATTGATTAAATTTGCATAACGCGGTATTTTGGTGTGATGTTGATAGATATCATTAGTGGTCTTTAAAGTCAAAAAATTATTTGAAATGACTAAATGACAATCTCAGGTAAATTAGTTAAATATGTACGAGTATTGTACGACTCGTCGTGGCGCAGTTGGTTTAGCGACTGACTGGTTCGGCGGTCCCGGGTTCGATTCCCGGCGTGGGCTCTCGATTATTTGATCCCGGCCAATTGGTGAAAATGTGCCTATCACATAGTACCTAAGCACTGAGAGGGATACAGAAACTCCTGCTGTGATAAACACTTCAGTGAATTTTTTAAAAAATATGTTTAATTCGTTATTTATTATGTTTAATGATGACAACAAATTTGAATTTTTTGGCCATTGTACCATCTTTTGTGTACATGCTTGTACATGTACAGACGAGCAGTTGAAACAATAAATGCATAGACGAATGTTCCATCAAAGATTTAACTAAACAGAAAGAGTCCGCTAAGTTTATTATAAAATGCAGTGAATATAAGTCATTTAATATTTTAAGGCAAAAAAATATTTTTGTCCATTGTGCCACTCTACTCGCTAATTCCGATCAAGCAGATGCTATTTATAAAAAATATATAATAGCACCTTTCACATCCTTTATAACCACTTGACCAGCCTTTTGGGATTGTGGTGGCTTGCAGAGAGAGTCGTGTCGATAATTTAAAACACCTGGTCCCATGGAACAATCAGTTTCGATTCTGGTATGCTGTTCATTCGGAGAGTACTGCGCCACCTCATCGCAATCTCCACAATTATCTTTTCTCATCTGGAGACCCGATTTGGCGCTGAAGATGCGCAGAACGCGTTTGTAGGTGGCCAAGCCCACCACGGTTGGACGCGGCCGCCCCTCGGACTCTGCCTGCTCGCACCGCACCTTCATCATGTCGACGTACATCCGATAGACGGCACTGAAATTCAGTTGTTGCTGAGTGCGGTGCCCGGCAACCTGAGGCAGAGAGGCGACGTGCTGCCTGACGATGGCCAGATCAGCGTCAGCGATCTTGTTGGACGGAGTGTGTCTGCCACGCTGGTCCGCGAAGTTTCCCGTCTCGCTCTTGACGAGCGCCCGGTGAATCCGCGCGCTGTCGATCGCCAGCGTCTGCATGAACATCTGTTTGCACACACGTACGGTGAAGCTACCCGCCTGCAGGTAATATTCACGGGTGTGCTGCTTCTTGGAGGCTGCCGGATCGACGTTACACTTGCGCCGCTTGACCGGTACCGTCTTGACAGATTTGGCGATAAACGTGGTCTGGATGTCCCAAGAGGCGTTCGAATAGAACGACTCGTAGTTCTGCCGGCGTTGCTCACGGCTGATCTTCTGACGACACTTCCAGGGGCAGCGGCACCGCACCGCTTCGTTCATGTTGCGAGCCGGCTTGACCACACCTCGAGGGGTGACGTACGGCTGCCCCGAGTTACGCTGACGCTTGCGGACAGTTCGGGCCCACTCCTGCGGCCTGGCCTGGCGATTGCGTTTCGGTTTGGCAGAGACAACATGGCTGGCTGGCTCATTCTGCCCGGCCGGTGATGAACCGCTATTGGCGGCCGGCTGAGTGGCCAACGGGGAAGTGCCTCCGCGCCACATTATGTAGCTCGTCGTGTTTCGAATCGACTATATTCGTATGTACAGTACATGTATTTAATTATGATAAAACGTGTTCATTGTTCTATATACAAGCTTGTATGTACAGCAGGCCAACTGTACTGCACAATACTGTCCTCAAGTAGAAAAGCGTCCTTCGGTTACGGAGCCCCCGTAATGGTGTTGCAAACAACGTTTGACGGTTCAACATTTCTTTCTGCAATAAAATTGTACGTGCGTTTTAGAAGGAGAAAACGATATTTGGGGTTAAAATTGTATGCAAGGCCCAGTGACAAGAATGTTTCTTGCACAAAAAGATTCATGTCAATCTCACCGTTGCCGAGATGACATCGCTTTTTCGGCTTTCCGTGGCGGCAATGGATTCGATTTTTTGCTGTTGTCATTACAAATATGTGAAACGTTATTTCGTTGCTTTCGTGTCTTGGGTTTTTCTCTCTTTATATTATAAACCCAGTCAACAGAAGTAAAATTTGCATTTATAAACAAACGGCAACCATCTTGTTGGATTGGCTTTAGTGCTCAATGGTTCGATAAAGTATCGAACTGTTGTCAATAATCGAATAGTGAGGATGTGCGGGGCACTAGATTAATGAAATACACGTGCTGCCACCTATTAGCAGTGCGAGTAAATGTTAATTCTTTTTGTGGAGCCATGGAA
Source organism: Mycogona germanica (assembly GCA_034698785.1). NCBI lineage: Eukaryota > Metazoa > Arthropoda > Diplopoda > Chordeumatida > Chordeumatidae > Mycogona > Mycogona germanica. Next base: position 9,793 of record JAQGBY010000162.1, on the reverse strand, counting down.
CGGGCTTGTAGTCGTCAAGTGCGCACAACGGTACAACATGTTTGGCCTGAAAACCCGCCATAATTTTGTAAACATTTGTCATGATTCGTGGTTGAAGTTTTTTAGTTTTTGATTTCTTTTTGTTTATTTTGTCGAGATCTCGGATTATTTGGTTGTTTGTGTTTTGGCTGCGAACAGAAGGGCTATTTGAAGCAGTGCGGCAAGGTGTGGATTTTATGTGTTTCACGGAAACATAACAAATAACAAATCTAGGCTTAGGCCTATGTCTCACGCTGAAAGGGTGTGTGACAGTTAGGCTAGGTCGTAGGTCAAATTATGTTGATAGTTGATTTTTATAGATTTCTCCAGGTCCTGCCAATTTATCCGACGCTGATAAACTGGACGTGGCCTAGTCTAGAAACGTTGCTTGTATTTCGTAAGCACTGAGGATTCGCACGTAGTGAAGCTACGTGCGAATCCCCAGGCCCCAGAATCTCTAGTACAAGACTGACGCTGATCAACCGTTCGATCATTTTTCTTTCGTTTTCTTTTCAGCTGAGTTGTGCACCTACCGACCATGTTTCTCAGATCTGGGATAAGTCACCTACATAACTGCTCGAGTGTGCCACCAGCACTTGTCCATGCCATCCAAGGCGAAAAGGACTCCCTACAACGGAGTATTGATGGTACATTGTTTTAGAAAAATTCACTAGCTATCATAAGATGCTCTAACTCTATGGAATTACATCAGGAAATCTTATATTTCTTTTGAATAAAATGTTGTATAGACTGCTTATTTTCGGTGATACTCTAGTGTTTATACAAATCTTTTTCAAAAACCTGAGACACCTATTCAGATTAGAACATTAAATTACTTTACTATTTCTAGGAAATAAATTTGAAGTGTAGCGGCCAGAGAATAAAATAAAGATCGCCCAAATTAAATTGACCTTGCAATTACATTTTTCTTAAATCAAACTTAAAGGGAACCTGGCATTGAGAGACCAATTTGGAAGAAGTCCACTGACGTTCGCTGCAATGGGCGATGAGCAAGACTCCTTGGAATTATTGCTGAAATCTGGATTTGGAGTCAACAATGCTGATAGTTTTGGGCGCACCGCACTTCACTGGGCTGCCTTAAAGGTATGTCATGGTTTTTAAAAAAATCAGAATTGATATTAAAAATGTATCAAACTCATGACATCACATGTGTGTCGATGGCAAACGAATAAGGAGCTTGGTTTACGCTCGCACCCCTTTAAATGAGATACTTGAATTTACCAAAAGTTATATCTCGGTGCTCTGTTTCTTTTCGATTTCTCTGTTACCTCCCCAAAAAGAAATGAATTACTGTTTACTTTTAAATAATTCAATTCCCACTATTCATAATTATTTTTCTCCAGAATTCTTATCGCTGTGTGAAGCTGTTGCTGCAGCACGGTGCCGACTGGGCAATGAAAGATAAGGACGGTGTTGCCGCCATACACTTGGCTTCCAAGCATTGCCTACCTCTTATTTTGAAGTACATGCGACCTGAAGAAATTAATATGCTTGACAATAAAAAGGTGAGTGCCCAAGGTGTAGGGGTCACTTAGTGCAGTTACAGTTCTCACTCGTCTCGCAACTCTAATATTTGTGTAATTATATAGTTTTTATCTTATGTACTGGATAATTCAATTATTTGATGTTTAAAAATAATGTTAAAAATTTGCTCTCTTATTTTAAATTTTAATAATAAAAGATATTTGAGTTTCGATCCAATTAACCGCTCGAAGTTGTGATGCAAGTGATAAATCTTTTACATTTGCAACACAATTATATTAGTTTTGGTTTTGTGGACATTCCGAGGGTATTTCTATGTTTTCTTTGTGTTATTAATGAATTGTTTATTTTTGTTACGTTTTTGGTAATGAATGTTAGACTAATGTCTAATGGTTACCAATATTTCTTGTGTCAGCGCACAGCTTTGCATTGGAGCGCTAGAAGCGGGAATCTGAATAACATCAGGCTTCTGATAAAGCACAAATGCAACATTCATCTCCCCGATGTGGACGGAAAGATCGCAACGCACATGGCAGCCAGTTCGAAAAGTCCCGACGCTGCAATGATTGTTCGGGTGTTGCTGGTGAGCGCAGCGCTGGCACAGAAATTTGCATTAGGACAGCGAAAATGTGTTAAAAAAACAATATTAAAAATCATGTTTTGAGGTTTCTCTCTGAGCTTCAAAATATGAAGGTTGTAGCTTTGTTTCATGTGAAGCTAAAATTTCATGTCTGCTTGTCTGTTTGTAGGAAAACTATCCGTCCGTCCTAAAATGGCAAGACATGCACGGACGAACAGCATTGCATTTTGCAATTGCCGATGGAACATTTGAAGTAATTAAAGTGCTGGTGAGGGAAGCGTTCTATACTTATGATTATTATATTCGTTTTTATTACTGGTTGTGTTTGATTCTGGAGTCACGAATTAAATTCCTAGGAGCACAGCACCCTTAGTTTTTCCATTTAGTCTACCTGGTGCCTTAACCTTTTCCTCTTAGATATCCATGGAAGACTGTAATTTAAATTTGGCTGACAATAAGTTTCGAACTCCTCTCCACTTAGCAGCTATGTTAGGTAACTATGGAATCGGGACTTTGTTGTGGTGTCTTTTGATGTGTCCTGCGATGACTGCTGGATGTAATTTTCTTTTTTCAGGGTTGCCGGAGATTGTTAAACTGCTATTAGTCAAAGGTGCCAATGGGCAGTGCGCAGATTTCGATGGTGCTACTGCCTTTCATTATGCGGCGTTCAGTGGTCAATTGGTTAGTAAACGTTAGTTTATTTGTCATGCCATCAATTTGAGATGGAGCATATTGGTGTTGCAGACTGATCATTGATTGCGTTTCACGGTTGTATGTTTTAGTGGCTTTTATTTGATCATGTTATTTTATTTGTTGGTCATTCCGGCATGATTCCTTGATCATCTAAATATTTTTTTAAAAGTTGTTTGCAAAAATTATTTTTGACTTTCCAGTATTATAAAATATAGTAAATATAGTTGTTTTTATAGTACCTGATACGTGGGGGTTTTAGGGCGAACACGCTGGTGGACCTCCTTAACAAATATCTCAGAGATACGTTCATTCCCCAATATATAAGTAATCTTTATATTTTTTCTCAGGATGTGATCAATATATTTGTGAACGAGGGCTTGAACATCGACTACAAAGATGAAAATGGATGCACTCCGTTGATGTGGGCAGCTGGGAAATCTGATGTTGTGACGATCTTGTCGCTTATACAGTACGATGCTACTCTTAGCGCCACTGACAAACATGGCGCTACTTGTAAGTGATGTTGCAAAAAATTATCAAATTGAAATTTTTATGTGGAAAATACGCTGTCATTCTTCTTGTTGTCATTTGGATCGCAAATGAAATCGTTTGTCCTTATCATGCAGCTTTGCATATTGCTGCATCCACCGGTCGTCTCGAGATAGTCGAAATATTTCTTCGAAGTGGAGCACTAGTTGATTCTACGGACGCTTTGGGGCGGACTCCGCTGTTCTACGCTTGTGAACTGGGACATTCCTCCTGCGTGGTCACCTTCCTGCAACATGGGGCTTCAATCACTCATGTTGACGGCGAGGGTCGAACCGCTTTGCATTGGTGAGCTTGCCGAAATCATTGCATCAAATGATGAAGTCTGTGTGGTCAGTTTAATTTTATTAGTGTTATATTTTTAATTTTACTAGGGCGGCACGAGGTGGCCACAAAGGTATTTGCGAAATTTTGATCTGCGCGGGAATTGGACCAAACGTCTGCGATTTGTGGGGGTAAGATAAGTTTGGCCATTTCCACATTTTAATTTTGGCAACAATCATTTCCCCCTCACTTCTTATTGCTTTCAATTTGGGTGGGCGTTATCGTTAGAATCTAAATTCTGTATTAAACATTGATTTTCTCAGCCGAACACCGCTAATCCATGGGATATTTAGTGGAAATTGCAACTGTGTGTCCCTTCTTGTCATCAGCGGTGCCGATCCTCACCATGTTGACAATCAGGTTAGTCGAACTTACTCTATTACTGTTCTTGTGACGTGATCAATTTCAATGTTTGTAGACTCGACCATTTGGGGGAAAGAGACAAATATTTTAAATTGCATAGTTATTTTCGAATAATATCGTTGTTTATTCGTGGAAGGGTTTCAATGCGCTGCACTGGGCATGTCGTCAGGGGACTTTGGATACAACCGAATATTTGGTGAGATGCAAAGTGAACCCGAACACATTATCGAAAACTGAGATCGGAAATAATAGGTTGGTCAACCATTTTTTTTTGTACAAACGCTGTACATGTATCCTCAAACTACTGAATATTTCGTAAAAGACTATTTCGGATTAAATTAGTTGAAAAATAAACTCGCAAAAACACCATGTAGAAGTGCAGTATACTGTACCCTAAGTCTGTCAAGGATAAACCAAAAACTGGTAATTGAGGAGCATATGTTAAATTAAATTACTTATATATTTTCTATTATTAGATGTACGGCTTTAGATTTGGCTCTTCTCAATGAAAGTGTTGAAGTAGCCCGTTTTATACTGAGACACGGAGGGCTTTCGGTGATTCATATAAGGAATTTGGCGGCTATTAAAATTCAGGTTAGTGGATGATTCTAAGTCTATTGTTTTTAAAAACTACTTAACATAAGAATTTAACAAATGTCGTTTTTTATAAATTGTTACATGATGCCATTATAAAAACCTTACTGTATTCTCTATTTAAATTACAGGCGTACTTTCGTGGTTACAGAATCCGGAATTTATTGAGCGTGTCTTTTTTGTTGGACAGGTGAGAGTTTGTATTTAAATCTACTGCACGAATATATATTGATGTCATCATGCCAATCATGCTTTAGGTGCGGCTGTCCCGGGATCGATTCCCGACGCAGATTCTCGTTTGGTCGATCCTGGAGTAATTGTAAAAATATGCCCCTCGCACAGTAAGAAGCACCGAGAGGTGTGCAGATTCTCCTGTAGTGCTTTTCACATCAGTCGCATGTATCTCACAATGTTGCAAATATCATTTTGAATTGTTAAGTACAACATCCGATTTTGCATTTCTAGAACTGGCATAATGTAACAATTGTTTAATGTATTTTTCAGCTTTAATCGGCAATCGTTTCCATCAAATGCCTCTCAATCGATGGGCTCGCGTGAAAGCGCCTTTCTCCTCCCTTTCGCCAGAGACGATGACGGCACCGCCAGACGTGACACTGTGTTCGAGGCGGCCGACAATCGTGGCCTGTGTCTCAACAGCTTCTTTGTGACTGACCACAGTGACGATTCCTTTGGCAGTACTGGCTCTGGCTCTGACGACAAGAATAATCACTTCCGCCACTTGGAGCCGAGCAACAACGTCAAGGGCGTGCGCGTGAATCGCAAAGTGTTTCACAGGTCAGGCACCCGTGACTTCAGCGTCCAGCGGTCCAAGAGTGAAAGTAACATCGCCACCCTCACGCCTCCGCTGCCGCGGGACCGTACCGGCTCGTCCGTATCGCTGTCCACTTTCTCTTGGCTGGCGGCCACCGCCCGACATGTCCTGCAGAAGAGGCGCAAGCGGCATCAGTCGTTGCAGCAATCGTCAGAACTGCTGACACCGAAGCTGGGCCTGCTCGAGCGTTTCCGACGATTCAGCAGACCCGAGGAGCCCACGGCAGTGATCGGCGATACTGTGTTTCCGATGGTGCGCCGGAGGACTTCGTCGGAAGGAAATTATCGATTTGGCAGCGGCGACAGCCCCGTTTCAACTGGGGTCAGGGACAGGAGACGCCGCTCTGAGGGCGACGAGATAAGCAAATACTCGTGTGAGTCGCTGCAGTCATCATTCTCCAGGTAATCTCCTCGCTCTTGTCAAAACCATTAACTTGTTTGACGTGGACACGAGCAATAAACGCAGTGAAAATAACTAGAAAATTGTGTAAAACCACAGAGCCACTGCTGGTAAACTTAAAATGTTTAATAGTGCATACATAACCTTGTCCTTTCAGGATCGCACTTCAAAATGTGGAGTAATTAAAACATGACGAGAATACTTAACCTGCTCCTTTTTTGTATCTATCCGGGTTAAGAGTTTGACTAGTTTAAACTAGAAAAAATAATTATAACTTCAGAAAAGAAAGTATAAATGGAAAGCACAAATATTGTATACAAGTCGAAAATTGTTTCCTCGTTTTATGGCATATTTTTTTTAGAGGAACGACTGACGCACCTGTAATGCAACCTGTCCGCTATTAAATGTGCTCGTTCACTATGAAATGAGTCGTTCATTTGAGGGCGGACGGGAATGATAATAAACTATTGGAACGAACTATTTTTGTTTCATTTTATCGCAGTTCGACTGGCCATTCCAGAGATTCTTCCGACTTATTTGAGGTTCCACGCTGGTGTACCGATCGAATTCTCTGCAAAGTGGCAGAGAATGAGTGGGCTACAGCGTTGATGAACTACTCATTCGAAAGTAAGCACGATCACAATCTTTGCTGTTAAGTTCGCCGACTAATTTTGCTACACGCTGGTAATGTCCCCCCTCCCCATCTTGTATCTTCTGGACTATCCGGGGGCGCATTTTCACCAGTACCCAGAGTTTAAATTATAATGGAGAGTCCACGCTGGACCAAGCGATACCGATATTTTTTAGGGCGTGCCGTAAAATGTGGAAGTTCCATTGACTATATGTTTAATCTTTCGCAGGAATACCTATACAGCACTTGGATAATGCCTCTTCACCGAACCTCACTATTAGGAGTACGAGTTTATAAAAGATTTCCAATATTATTTTGCATTGCTGCCCCTTTGTTTTGTTTACTAGTTCGTGCACCCCGTAACACAAATTGTTTTATTATTATTTTTTTTAAAACTGGATTAAACAATATCAGTCATTTCACTTTTTTATTTATTTTTATTATTCAGCGTCAACAATTAAACATGTTACAATCACGCGACAATCAAGGACCCCCCCCATTCAATGACGTTTTGTTTGTTTAGGTTTGTCGTGCGTGACAACCATTTTTGTGTGTCAAATATATGTCATTGGTTAAGCATCACAATATTCAACCTCGTATCCTTAAATAAGATGTTCAAGATTGTCAAGTCGCTGCCGTTCATGCGAAACGTAACAATGGATGGTTTGCAACGTGACTAGACTCGCGACAAGGCAATGCTAATTACAAATCAGGCCAATTTTAAATATTAAGAAAAAAGAATAATAATATTGGAAGGAGTTTTGTAGGACGTCTTCAATTTAAAGATTAAGAATAATAGTTTTTATTTTGCTGCCCGATAGGTAGAAGTAAAATATAATATCTGCTGTCAGCTGTGCCAGCAAAATTAGCGAACCGAACGTGATATATTTATGAAGTTCCCCCAAGTCTCAATTATACCAGTATTTCAATTAGTTTCATCAGCTGTTCAACATTGCTATCCTGCGTTTGCGATACGAATTTGTATTGGTACAGGTGGTGCGTCGACGTCACCAACAACATTAATGGCGCCATAATGCGCACTTCACGCCACCCACACCTATCGCCACCCACCGGGTATAATTTCACATGAACCTCGTTTTTATTAGGAGATAGTCCCATATGGGATGGTCGCACTCAAGTAAATATTGGTCAAATGAATGACTACGTCTGTTTTCAGTGCCCAAAACGTAATATTGTCGCGAAACCTGAAGAACATCATCGCCCATTGGTCCAAAAGTGTGGTGAGTTTTAACTAGAAAGTCCTGTATGATATATCCTCGCCAGACCTAGGGTTCAGTACGAGTATACACTTCCAAATGGTGTTTTTGCGGTTTCATTTACTTATTCTTAACGAAAATAATTACAAAATTGAATATTCCCAGAATTTTATGAAGACTTTTTACATGTTTTTTAATGTTACTTATTTAAAATCTACATTTCCCCCCCCTTAATCAATCCATAAAATAGGCTAAATAACAGTAAATACCACTTATCCAAAAGGTTTTTTTATACGAAATATTGCGTCGTTTGAGTATCAATTTGAGGATGTTATATTGTGCAGAGGGAAAATATCAACTTCTTTGCAGAAACCTATATAAGATAATAGTAGATTCGAGTGTTGTCATGTTAGTTTGTACAAAATGCAAAGACCTGGTCCCCAGGAATCGCTCCATTTCACATCACTAGACCTTCGATTTTCAAAACTGTGCTTGGTTTGGTTTATGGAACGTATCAAGTCGGCTACATCAAGCGAACATGTAACAAAAGCTTCACTCAAGTTACCAGTGAAGCAAATGCTTTACCTTGCAGGGCCGGATTGCCTAGGTAACTACAAACGTACCTCCAACAAGCACCTCCAACAATTGTTTTTTGTGACTCCCCTGAATCTAAAAAATATTCCTTAAAAAAAGAAAGCAAGTTGAATAGAACGGCTTATTACACATAACCGACTATAAAATAAATTTCTAAAACGTATTTTCTGAATTTTATTTGAACCCTGGAGCCTTTTAACACCTGCCCAACTGTTGCTGCCTTCTGTTGGGCGCTATAGAAAATCTTTGGCTTGCGTCACATTTTCTGTTAATAGTTTGACATGCCAAGATTCCATTTTGCTATTCGTGCGCTGAGCCGACGTATGTAGGTTTCCGGCCAATTTTTTTTTAAAAATTGATTTCGTAAAAGCTTAATCCGACCCTAGCTAGCACTCAGATCCCCATTTTCAGGAAGAAGGGGCCCTCCTGCTGGTACCACTAAACAACCGGTGGCATTGAAACGCCCCTCAGCCCTCCGCCCATCAGCCGACACAATACTTGGGGTTAGTTTTAAAGAGGGTTTCCGATACAGGCAGGTGATGCTTGGTTTTCCATGGTTCCTCTTTGGAGCGAAAGTTCTGTGTGCTGGATGGACATTGGCAAAAATGATTGCAAAAATGGTTACTGCCTTGAGTTCCTATGAACGAGCCCATTCACTTTTTCAACGCGGTTCCGAATCAAGAAAACTTATCAATTTTGTCTAGAAATTGGTGTGTGTGTTTCCTATTGATACATCTGAAAGTGCATGACTTTTCTCTTTACAACAAAGAACCAAATAATTAAATACTGCACTCTGAACATTTACAGGACCTCAAAACGGGCGTCATTTTGGAATCCATATTATAATCCTGAAAGTTTGTCTGCACGGGCATTTACTTATGAACGGCTTAACTAAATTGAATGAAACTTGACCTGTATATAGTTCCGCAAATTTGTAGTTGAGTGAAAGTTATTTCAGATCTCGATTTTGCGTATTTCTCGAGTTATCAGCCGTTGAAGTTTTAGGCATTGCCATTAAAAAAGGAAATTTCAAATATGGCATCTCTCCACTTGACCAAAATGGCGCTGAACATTCGAACGTCAATCTCGTGCTACCATTGATGCAGCGACATTTTCCACACTAAATCCCGAATTTCTAAATATTATTCAATTTATACATATCGAACAAAATAGGGAGAAAATATATTTTCGCTATGAAGAAGAATTTTATTTAGTTATTTATTTGTTTTTAATCTCACTACAGGAGTGGTTTTTTGTGACAATTTTGACAATTTAAATTGTGAAACGTTTGTAAATCCTAATTTAGAAATAAATCGCGTGTTGTGGCGCCATTGCCATGACGTTTTAACTCAATTTAGAAAATACCTTCGCAATTTTGGGGACAGCCGAGCGAAGCCGTCAATTTCTCTGATGCTTCTATAATTTTTTTTTTTTTTTTTTTTTTAAATAAGGGGGGCATACCCCGTCACTCCACCTCCTAATGAGGTGGAGGACTCCGA
>JAQGBY010000161.1:0-59068 GCA_034698785.1 Mycogona germanica | reverse complement strand
CGGACCAACCTCCCTCTACTCCAACGCCGTCAATTCCCGTCCTCTAATTTCTTGCGCCCGTATGTGGGTCCCGACAAAATCGAGCCTTAACTACACGATAAATATAGGCTTGACGTTCGCTGCTCTGACGAGAGGGATCGCGCCGTACAGCCGTGTTCTCACAGTCTCAACACCCCCCCCACACACCACCACCACCATCCTTCTGTTCCTCCTCCACCTCCCACCACCCACCACCACCGCCACCCGCCACCCCCTCCATCGCTTCTAGTTGCCGCCTCTGTCGTCATTGGCGTCGGTCGAATGCCATTGGTCGGTCGCATTGCTCGTCCATTATTGTTTTTGGGCTACGAACGAGGCTCTCTCCTCATTCGTATTAAACACGAACAAAGCTTGATATAAAGAATTCGCACGTAAGAGTTAGTTGGACGCGCGAACGAACGCGTGTTGGTGACGTTGTGGAATATTAAAAAAACTGTTCTGTACATACAGTACTTGGACAATAAAAAAAACAGGTACCTGACAAAAATGATTCCGGTAGCTGACATAATGTAAACACGGTCTATATTTAGATGGATAATAGTCGTTTGATTAAAACACGCTCGGGGTGTTCCTTCACTAATGCCTAACAATGACCATAGTAAACGTACCTATTTCGTTAACAACTTTCTGTTCAATTAATGTACAATCACAAGAGTCAACATTAATTCAGAATTCCCTCAACTCTTAGACTTTTTAAACTATAAATATAAAAATGATAATCAAGATTATGGAGGAGAATAATAGTAACAGTTATCGTTTAACCCTATGAATATTGTTTATTTTATTAATTCAGAATCTCATCAACTCTTAGACTTATTATTAATTATTATTAATTAATTATTACTAATTCATAATCCCCTCAACTTTTAGACTTTTTTAAATTATAAATATAAAAATGATAATCAAGAATATGGAGGAGAATAAAAGTAAACATCGTTTAACCCTATGAATATTGTTTATTTTACTATTTTAAATATACAGAGTCTATACTTAATGTTTGAACGAGTCTAAATATAATATACGTTTAATTAACACTTCATGTATTAATTGTTGAACTTTCATCTCTATAATCAATGTAATTTTCGTCGTAGAAAAAATCAGCTACGATTGCTTATCATTGTTGCGCATCATGTCGCTTCTTCACTGCAAACTTCTAGGGTTGGTCCTAACGAAATGCAGTGGAAAATATCCATCATGCATCAATGTCTGTTGCAAGGCAGGATTCCCTTTGCCACTTGACAAGTCAGCCGTCATTCCTTCAGAAAAATGACGGTGGTAATGATGATAATGTGCCTTATATGCGTAAGATAATAAGCACATTGATACGGCGAGTTGCTCCGTTTTCTTTCAGTTACGTGAGCTCGCGCTAGACATCCTACAAGGTAGCACAAAAGTCTGCGTTCCTACATGTATTTAAATAGTAGCCGCTATTTTTTTGACAAACGAATTATTTTCATCCTCATTGAAGTCATTTTCGAAACGTTTTCAACTGCGGCTTTGTGCTGTCCCAAAATGTGAAACACCTAATTTATTCAAAACTTCATCTTCAAATCATCTACAATTGGTTTCGTATCTGTGATTTAATTTCTTCGTTACTACAAAGCACTTTAACTAATTTAAATCTATGTTGGTTAATGCATGAAAATCCATATTCAAATTTTAATCCATACATATCTCTTTAACCTTTAGTTTCAATTAAAAATCTGTACTTTTATCTAAATGAAAAAGTAAATTATATTTTTAATAAAATTAATTATTGAATAGTTTAAATGACGATTAATTTTAACTTATGAAAAAATTCCTATACGTATTTATTAACTGCAGAAACGTGATTATTTGTTAAATTCAACGATATTTCCACATGGTTGCATCATATTAAATAATTTACTCGACTGATAACGGCAAGCCTAAAGATAGTTTTGTAATTTAAAATAACCGTTGCAATTTAAAAAACCGTTTCATGGTTCCTACAATCTCCAGTCAGGTATGCGCACCGCGGTTAGGTCGCCATTGTCTTTGCGAAGATCGTTACCTGCAACTTAGTGATCTGGCGACCATGTGTCGTGAAATTACATAACGGGTCCGATGTCCGTTCGAATAGTGCGCATGCGCGCCACAAGCAATTGTTTGTCGACGATCGAGGTGACCCTGTACTCGGTGTACATATCTCGCCTATCCGAGCGCTCGTAGCGCAGTCATATATAATGTATTTCAATACATCTTGATGCATGTGGCGACATTTAAGAGCATTGTGGTTTATATAAACGTTAATTTTCTTTTGAGAGCTAGCAATCATCATACACGTGAAACGCTATGATTATAGTTATCGAGGTGATTCGCTACTTTTCTCATAGTTAGATCCATATTGATAGCCCAATTGTTGTTGTGATGTTTCTTTTTTTTTGTATGTACCCCGGTGGCGTCTTGACATCTCTGCGCAGCCCCGATTTGTGCAGGGCAGAGCCTATATAAATAATGGCTGGATATACAGTATGGTCTAGGATAGCAGGTACACGTATAAACGAAGGTATCAAATACGAAGTATTTCTACTACTAGAACATTCTCTACCCTGTCGAAAAAAGCGACTTACTGTGACGGTTCGATTCCCGGTTCTCATTACCTGAATTGCTTACTAGTCACTGAAATTAAACAATGAAGGATTTTCTCAATTTGCAGTAACATAAGTACAGGTATGCAAATTAAAGTTCGTTTACCTCGTTTGAATAATCGAAATGATTTATTCACGACATTTTTACAAAATGTATGTCACGATCCAGTTAGTCTTGGTAATAAAACATTGGCGATTAATGAAAGAAAAATATTCTTATTCATTTCAACGTAAGCGGAACATGACGAATAGAAAGAAAAAATATTTTCATTTTCTTCCTCGAATTTATTGGCGAAATATGCAATGTTTCTATATCATTTTATTTTAGTGCGCATACTTCATAAACGAAAATCAATTTTTAAAAATCGATATTTTATGTTGACTGACTGGTTATCGACAATCAAAGCAATTCGAAAAACTTCATCACAGCTTGTGAGACAACTCTGTATTCGAGGATTCGAGGAGTGTCGCTCAAACGCGATGAAAACAACTTCTCTGTAAGACTTAGCTTGCTGTGGTTGCCTCATCCGGGGGCAATCCGTTCGCTATAATTAATGGTACCGACGAAACCACCTCTAAAGCAAAATATCGCTGCAGTTTCCAAAGAACGCCAGCAATTATAAGAACCCTTTCCAGATACGAAAACATATTTGTTCGCATCTACGAAAACACGACCGAAATTACCACATTGATCAAAGCTATTAAATTTCACATAACGTGCTTATGTCTTAAATTACATTTCATTTCAAATTACATATTTAAAAATTATTATCGGAATCCGTCAGGTGGTACCACATATTTTTGTTATATTCAAAATAAACTATATTTACGAATAAATATTATTGTAATATCGATATTATTCGATATTATTCGATAAAATATTATTGAGCCCACGTCGTTACAAATAACGACATGGGCTCAATAATTTATGTTCATGCTCCAACAATGAAATTATTTTTGTTATTAATATTGAAATTTTACCTTTCGTCGCGATATGTCACCTTACAATAGATTTCGAATTTCCTTAAGTAGTTCAGAAAATAGGCCAGAGTCTGAACCCCCCTTTCAGCAGGCATTTAATACACGATCAGCATATCCCCCATCTACCTGCACACTTTTAAATCCCCACCTCTTTTCCCCCACCCCCCTCCAAAATGAGCGAGTCACTTGCGTGTACCGAGAAATGCTGCCAAGTATTTCATTTCTTCCCGACTAAAGAAAAACATTTTCACCTTCTCTCGACGAATCCATTTTCTCGACGCACGCGAGTGAAAGCGCCAGCGTTTCTGGCGGCTGAAAATTTCGTCTCAACCAATTGGGACTGGCCGCGCTCGCGTCCTCCGAACTAGAGGCGGGTCGATGCTCGCTTGATGGACGGCTAGAGGCAGCGTTAGGTTTGTGTTCTGCACTGCTCTGCAGTTCCCACGAGCGGCGCTGGACAAACGGGAGGGGTGACGCCCCAACACCACCCCGAAGGAAGCGTGACTGGGCGGGGCTCACGCTGGCCACATCCACTCGGGGGCGCTCTCCGGGATAGGAGAGAGAGAGAGAGAGAGGGTTTTGCTGAGCGTCCCAACGCGGCCATCTCTCAGAAGCAGTCGTACAGGGTGCATCGCGGGGGCATGTGCAACCGTTAAGTGGTGTTTTACATGATCGATCATTTCGCGGTTGGTTCCCCTTGGAATTGTCATTTTGTTTGGGCTCGACACGCACTTGCGATGATCTTTTTTTTTTAGAATATCGGCACGGTAGCAACGTACGCGAATGCCTTAGACCAAAACAAATTAATGACATCCTTTCAATGATCAGTGTAATGTAAATGCCACTTTGTTTATCGCGGGTTCAATTCCAGGGCAAGACGTCCGGGATTTTTTCGGACGCCTGCTTTCAAAATAGAAATTCATCAGGTACATGTTAAAGATCACTACCAGGTAACCTAGGGTAGGCAAATTTATGAAGTTGTTCTGCCTCGTAGGGGACTTTCCGGATGCCAAAGTTAATAATCGATAATTTTTTTAATTAGGTGATCAGTAAAATCAATAAATAATAATAATTTTCAAAATGTCAGTATGCCATATGCAAAATGCCATATGACTTTCCCATTAAATTTGTACTTTTGAAAAAGTAATTTCACAAGATGTCTGGCTGTCCACAACGTAAAATTGAATTTTTGAAAACGAATGGTAAATAAAATAAGTTGGTGCTTAATTATGAGCATGCCGCCAGTCAATTTAAGGGAAATATAACTTACTTACAAATAAAATATGCAATATGTTCTGTTTGTCGACAAATTTTCGTTTAAATTATGAGCATGCCGCCAGTCAATTTAAGGGAAATATAACTTACTTACAAATAAAATATGCAATATGTTCTATTTGTCGACAAATTTTCGTTTTCGTAATTTCATTTTGCGAATTTATCAAATTTCTAGACAGGTGTACACTGACTGTACAGTGTGGCCCAATAAAATCGAGGCAATATGCATTTACATAAATATATTTTTATTACATCGTTGAAGATTTTTACTGATTCTTTTGAAACTTGGAGCTAATCAATATGTTGTTTTTAAAATCTTCGAGCCCATGTACCGCTTGCATAACGAGGTAAATTCTATTCGGGCGTTCCAAAATGGCGCGTAGTAATGAAGACCGAACCAAAACAAACATCACAGTGCAAGACGAATTAAAAAAAGGTTTCCAGATAATGTAAGGTGGAGGAGTGGATAAAATACGATTTAAGCAATGGTCTTCATCAGATTGACGAAATTGGATTGGTTCAGCACCATAAATTGATTTTATTTAGTGGTAGTCATCCGTAACACAACTCGTGTTACTGAACGACGCTGCACTTGTGCCACACGTCAATAGCGGTTTGGTCAAAATTATTCCAAACATCCAAGATTTGACATTTCACATCGATGAAGAAAAAGGATTTCGCATATCAGTCAATTTTTATGACCTCGTGTTTCGTGACATTTTTCGTTGGGTTTGTCAGATTTGAATTTTGTCTTTCTCAAAAGCAACTCCTGAACATGCACACTTCCTTGGTCTACCACTTCCAAGAAGGGTGCTGGCCGATTCTATTATGATCTATATCGAAGATCGACCATATTGCCTCCGAAAGATAATTTAAAAATTAACTGGCATTGTAATGGTTTGATTTCCATAAAAATTCTGTCATTGTGGGTCTTCTTTACTGAGCACCTTTTTATTGAGCATCGTCCAAACTTAAATGGACATTATAATGCAGCGACCTCTGGGTTGGAGAGCTTAAAACATTTTTATTAACTAACATGTGCGCAAAGTTTCAAGAGAATCATCAGTCAACACTTCACTCAAGATGCAAAAGCATGAATATATAAAATATATTGACACCACATTTGTTTGTCCACACTAAACATGTGATTTAATGACTATTACGATTTTTATTCCCGCATACTCAATAAATCTGAGTGTCTATAGAATAATTAGCGAGCGGTGGAATGTTGTGATGTTTAAATGTTTGGTTTATCGCGATACGACATACATACAATGTGCTGACATAAAATATAAAGCGTAGCAAACATCATATAATTCCCAAAGCTTAGTGGAAAAGCCGTTGAAAACAAAAAAAAACTCTGTTTTTGCAAAAGTTGAATTTTCCAGGAAATTCGAGCACAGAGCGACAGTTTCCAATGATCCTGGAAAAAAAATCCAATAAACTTCGACTTCTGAGGAATCGTCCCACAGTCACTGTACGGATGTACGATTTTTTAGACTATTTTATGAGCGAACGTAATTTATGCTAATGCACAAGTTATGCATAAACCTGCAATGATTTACGACGCCATTACAGTCTTGCCTTTATGATTATGATTCAGTTTTGATATGCGCGACCACGGTAGCTTTCTTGCAGTCTGCTGCTAAAGCGTTTCGGGCCAAAACGTGTTTTTCCATTATATATAGCGCCATCTCTTTAGGTTCGAACCAGCCTGGTGGAAACCCAGTTCACATAGACACAAGATGGTCGCCCACTTTTGAAACCTTTGATCACCATGTTTCCACAGTGGAAATCCACATTGGAGAACATCTATGCGCCTCTCCATATTTTTCGAGGTTAGGCTTCATGGCTTCCGCCAAACAGTACCACCCTTTTTTTTGGGTTCGAAAAAATGTTCTATCTCTCTCTCTCTCCTTGCTCATTGGTCGCAAATTCTCTTTTGTTCCTTCGGGGGCATAAACGTCGCGCAGATTCACCATCAACCCCCAGCCTGCCTACATCTGATATTTACGGCGAACACGCGAGATCGCCATAATAATGTTACGTTTTTAGAGCATCTGCTAGCGTCGACAAAAAATAGCGCCGTCTGGCGCCGAAGATGCGAATCGTTTGGAAAATGATTCAGTAAAATTTATTGGCGAGAGAAGCGAGGTAAATTGGTTTCTGGAATTGGCTGTTACGGGGGATTCAAATTATTTGTGCGATTCGCAAACACCTTTAAACAACACAATCGAGTTGCATTTGAAATGCCAAATTATAATTGTAAATTGTCGAGTGACATTATGGGTTAACAAATTACCATTTATAACTATCTATATATTTTTTTTTATTAAAACATGGTGTCATTTAGGTGAAATCGCATGAGAAATCAATGCCTTGCTTGTGAATTTTAATAAATAAGAATATATGGCCATGGCTGATAAGTGCACAATTGTTAATACAGAATAAAGAGCGTTCATAATAAATACAAATAGCCTACCGATGGACATAAATATTCCAATTAAATAACAGGCATATTTAAATTTGGTAAATGAAATCAAATTTTATAAGTTGCTATATGTGTTGTCCATGTATTTCATCAAGCTTTATAACTTTCTGACTGTTTATAACTGACAAATTATACTGACGGATTAAATTGTCTTACTATCGGACATTATTATACTGAATATAGAGAAGCTAGCCTTCTTTCTAGGATAGAACTAGCACTAATTTTGTAACCATGTGATATTGTAACCATACTATTGTCATCATTATTGTAACATTCGGATTTTAGTGCTAGTTCTATCCTAGCAAGAAGACTAGCTTCTCTATGTTTAACCAATCATCGGACTCGGCGGGCTTCGGCACCATTCAATTATTATACTGGTTTCCATTTCTTTAGAATGAGTGTATTTTCATTTATTCTACTTCTGTCTCGGCGTGTTTCACAACACCTTCCATATTTATAACTTTCATATTTGCTGAGTAAACTAACTGATCACAAAACATTCGTATGTATTTATACATTGTTCAAAAATGTATTTGGTTTTATTTCGTTTTTATTTATTTGTTCGAGGCACAAGTCAACAACATTAACAACAATAATTCTTTATTAAATACGCGAATAATAAATTCCACCATTCTGACATTTACGTGTCTATTGTTATTTCTGATTGTTGTCATCACTATTCATTGAAAATAAACAAATTATAAATAACACGATCATTTATGATATTTTAATAAATCATTAATTGTTTTAAAAAACGACGATATCTTTTATGTAATGCAGTTATACAAGAAATACGCTTCATCCTCGCCACTCACACTATATATATGGCAACACCTGTCTCACAGGATAACAAATTGTATCGTGAAAACAAAATTGATCAGTGATCGCAAATTTAGCGTTTCCATATAGGAACGCAGATCCTGTTTACACTCGCATTTCTGCATGGCTCGGCAATTATCAACCGGGCAAATAGGTTGGTGGCAACGGGAACTATTAGCACACTCGAGCCAGTACATGTGCTTAGGCTATTGTCAATCTCTGGTATATATAAACGCGCGGCTGGCATGCAGTATCGAAAGCGGCCACTTAATTCATCTTATTCGTTAAGGATAATTATTTCAACAAAGAATTTTTTTTTTCGGTTGCGCCCCCTCCGAAAACTCGAGTCAATCAAAGTCGCTTGCACACGCCAATAGAGCAATAGATCGTATGTTTGCATTGGGTGGTGGTGGTGGTTTATCAGTTACCGTTTAATTGAACGGTTTTAATAATAATTGTATACCTGCAGTTGACTGCGGCAAAGCACGTTCCATTAATATAATCTTAATAATTATGTGCCCGAGTGTACCAATTTACAGCAATTAACACCCACCCACTACGCTGTCTAACCTGTGACCCAAGCACGTCCCCGTTATTGATAAAAATAGCCCCAACGCGCGCGATCGTTCACGGGCTTCTATATATATATATATATATATACAGGGAGGCGTTGCGTGATCTTAAAATTTGACACAACTATAAATTTGTCATTTATCAAATTCGAAATTTTTACGTCGATACAACGCTGGAAGGCCACGCTCTTGCAACCTTATAATTTTTGCGTAAGCCTGCAGCGAGATTGCACAGGATCACGTCTTCTATAAAAGGCCTGTATACACACGTTGATCGGCTCGTTAGCTGTCCATCGTCGGTGCGTTTCGAAATTAATACACAACTTACATGTACTTACTCCACGCTCCGAGAATTAAGCAGCGCAGTTTTTGGTCAGTAACTGTAAGGTGTCGAAATAACATTTTTTAAAAAACAATCAAGAGCCACTTGTGATTTCGAATCCGGGCAGCAGCAGCACATCGCGGACTTAATTTATAGGGTCGAATCAATGCATTCCATAATTCCACTTCACGCCTCCTGTGGGGGGAAAACGTGTCTAATTCAACATTGACATGCTATGGCATTGCACTGACCAATACTGATAATACAGTTGTTATACCTGCGTGTTGTTTACCTTTTACCAGCACTACTGTGAAGTGTCCGGGTACAGTGTAAAAACATGTTCTGGTCCTTGTGGTTTTTCGTGCGTGCCCGCAACAACAATTACTTAATTTGTATTAAAATGTTTTGTAGGTTTGGGGAAAACGAGGAACAGTTGAATTAATTTCACAATCATAGTAACCATGTCATTTAACTTGAATTTAGTTTTTAAACTGGGGACCCTTTTCGGGTCCATCTGAGTGTTTATCAACCTTTTAACAACTTTTATAATTTGTATTTTCTAATTAAAATGTGTATTTTATAATATACCTCGTATTTCAAACGAACTATTCATATCCCGAATGTGATGCATTATTAGGAAGACCACAAATTATCACGTAATCGCTGAGATTATATTTAAAGTGGACAATCATATACCTACTGGTATTTAATAATTGCCAGAAATTTGAAACATAAATTTTTTTTAAACATTTCACTAGTGTGTGTAATTTTAAATATCGAAACAACAATATTTTTTGTACCCGCTTCAAGGATCACCTCAAGCCCATCCTATGGTTCGTGAAGCCCAGATTACGAACCCCTGATGTGATTCCAGTGCTTATACATTGGTCAATATGTGTTGCGCAATTCGGTGTCTCCTTAATGTAGCGTAGTGCCGCATAGACAGTAGACCGATAAATTATATTTAAGAGGGGGTAATTCAAATGCATCTCTCAGTGTTACACTATTTATTAGCGCGTGAGAATCTTCATGATACTAATCACATAATGCAGCGAATAAACATGTGTAGTTTATTGTTGGTCTTTTGATATTAGAATTCGGCCCTTTAACTACGAAAAGGTCCCTTTTCCCGGCATCATTTTTTTGAACACTTGTTCGGATTTCAGTAAGGGTCGTAATTTCAGTAGTTCGTCGATTTGCAGAAGATCCACGAATACGTGCGTGACAATTTCAATATGTCGTTTAATAATAATAACTATTATAAAAAATAAATAATAATGAGAATTTTTCTTAGCGTTTGCAATCCGCGATAAAAGTGAATAAATAACTTTGGTTTTGTGCGCTTTAATAGGGTGAACAAATTTTTGAATCAACAATTATGGATTTTTTATTTAAACAAATACATTTGTTAGAATTAATGAATGCAGAATTAAATACATGTATGAGATAAATTAGAGGATATATACAATAATTGAACCAATTCTTTACATCATCACTCTTTTAAATTTTGTCCCAAATCAATTTGTTATTGTTCCATTTTCAAATTACGAGTACATCCAGCTTTTTGGTTTGCCCGGGATATCCCAATTAATTCGCAATATGACAAAACATTTTATTCCTTTTATATAGATCCTACTGCACGAAAGATGGAATATGTACAAAGCAAATACATAGGCACAAATACAGTATATAATCGTATAAAGAGTAAAACAAACTATTAAAAACAGAGACCCCTTGCATTTCAAGGAAAAATATTAATTATTTAAAAGAAAACGTCGATTTTCAAACAGCATCAAGTTTCTTCAAATTGATATTGAGTGTGAAATTTCATTATTTGTTCAGGAAAATTAGGTTTTTGGGTTAAGAATTGCTGAACGCAATGGATACAATGACTAAAATATCAATGGATATTGGATTTAAACGTCACAGAGTCCTTACCTAATTTGTTGACACAGGACAACAAATTAATACCAATTATTTTCCTGTTTTGAATTTTCAATAGAATAGGGCATTGAAGAACATAACAAAATTTCAACTTATCGCTTCACAAATCCACAGTTGCGATGAGTGTCTTCATGAGTGTGATAACGAATCAATCTGCTTCCAATTTTATTGGAAACAACATATATGAATAAATGAACCTGTTTTGTTTTTCCAAGTGTCACCCATAAATTCGTTAGTCGGTCGCCGCACCGCAGAGAGCGAGAGCCTGAAGGTCCGTCATCACGCCGGGCCATCCGCGAGTGACGCGGGCGGGCCAAAATGGCACGCGCCGCGGCATCAACTCACTCCCATCACGGGGACACACGCCGCTGAAAAACGAAGAAGGAAGGGGACGAAGAGATGAAGAGCGGAGCGCGGGAAAGTGAGCTTCACGGCGCGGCGGCTTTCTCGCTCACTCACGACGGGGGAGGAGGAGGTTTCACTCAAGACTTGGCTGCCGCGCTCAGCAGGGTTGACGAGCAATTAGCCGATATAATCTTTAACACAATGATGTAAGCTAAATTAGTGTCCCCGCGACATGACCCATCTCTCTCTTTCTCTTTAGTCTTTCTGTCTCGCTGATGATGACGGCCGGCTCGTTCGTTTTACATTTATCACCCCCACACACGGGTAAAGCCAATAGAACAAAATACCTGGACGGTGGTGTGTCGTGATTTGGGTGGCGAAAAAATAGAGTGGTTCGCGCCGGGCAGCGAACAGCTTACAAGGCCCCTGTGGCGAACAGATAGGCTTATTTATGACCTGCGCGCCAAACCCCCCTCCGCGGTGCTTCCTAACGCGCATCTTTTTAGTCATGACGGCTGCCTTGGTTCATTCGAATCAGCTGTGGCAGGAATGAAATACTCGAGTTCTCAATATTGTGGACGTCTACGAACAGTTGGAAGCCTGTGGATGTGGCAATTCAAGTTTATTTTATGAATGGCTTTTATCTTTTTTATATTAAGCTTTTTTATGGAGCGTTTATATACTGATTTCTGTGAGGCGGAAAGGGCCTGACTAAAAACACTCTTTTATTTTCACTTCTAAAACTGAATACGTCACGTTACGAGGGGTTTGTCGTGGATATCAGGATGTACTCGTATTTTAATAATCTGAAATCAGATACATGTCATGAACGATGTCTTAAGGACAAATTAAGCTGGATATATACAGCAGTGTAAACCGACTGTTACAGTAATGGTGGATATTTGAAAATAACTTCTCGTTGACCAATGCTACACTCCGTCATAGTCACCAAAAATAATTTGAAAACGTTAAAATTTAGATCGTTTACTTACTGATATCATTTTTATAATCGAAACATTTTTATTGAAGTGAATCTGGCCGGGAAAGGGCATGGAGATTTATTTAAAAAAATTGATTTTCTGATATTGTAATGTTTCAGTTTTTGTCAGTTCTCTTCTAGGAAGAGGTCTTTATTAACGCAAGATTTACATATGCACAATAAGTACCATCAAAATCTTAAAATTATACTCAAATAAAGAACCAAGAGGCACCAAAAATTGTTTGTCGTTTGTGAAAGATTGAACACAGTGAAAAAGTGCGTTAAGAAATTTCGCCTCTGCGTGATGTTGAATGGCCGCAATTGCAATTCGAGAATAACAAGTTCACAAAGTTAGAGATAAATTTGGTCTACGTCAGTTCATGTATTATAGGTCGGTCCTCCGATGATGATCGTAGCGATTTGAGCGAGAGAGTGGGAGGAGTAGGAAGATGTGGGGGCTGAGTGTGGGGGGAGAAAATCTCCAGACTCCCGAGAATTCAAAAAGCCATCGTGTCAAAATACGTGCGTAATTGCCGAATACGGGTATTGATCGTACGTACAGCACTGCACTGACTATGGGGGGAAGAGAGAAAAGAGATGGAGACTCGGAGGAAGAAGGGAACACAACACGGCGGGATTTTCGAGATGCGCCGCGCCGCCCGCTAATTGATGGCTCTCCCGCACTCTCTCTCTCTCCACACAGCACATACACACACAAACGGCATTACGGCGTTACAACGCGTTCCCGATGGCCCTCGTCCTCTCTCGTGGACAACCCCCACCCCCCTCCTCCCCGCCCCTCTAGCCCAATTCACTGTAGCGCCGGCAATCAGACAGCGGCCGGCGTCGGCTCGCGCTGGCCCCGGCCCCGGCGACGGCGGCCCGAACGACCGGCGGGCGTTTTTTGTTTTTACCGACGACGCCTCACTCACCCCCGTACGTACACTCGAGATGATCCTGTGTCTGCCCCGCGCTCTTTCTCTCTCTCTCTCTCTCTCGCCTAATGTATGTTTAACGCCACCATAACGACTTTCAAAAAACCTATATTTTTTTTTACCCCCCTTCCTGTCGTCTTGTCCGCCATTATTAGTGTTGGTTGGCTGTTGTTGGTGCGCGCCGGTGCTGTACGGCATTTTTTGGTAACTCCACTTTGTGGGGGCCACGCCGACTTCATTTTTGGTCGAAAAAGTCTGCAAAAAGCGAAAAGAGGAACGTAACGTGGTATTTATTGAGAAACGGACATCACTCCAACTGAGGCATAGGCCGTTCTGAAACCTGTCTGCCACCTTAAAGTTACAGGTCGAACCGACCCAGGAAACGAACCACTGAACTACCGACTTCAATGGATCATTTTGTTATCGACAATCACTGTTGCTCTCCCTAAATCACCTTCTATCTGAAATACCAGAGTAAATTAATTTAATATTTCAATATTTCATCAGAGTGTAGTCACAATTTTTGTACTACTGTTGGTGGAATTATTTTTTCATTAAGTTGGTTGTACAAATGTCATTGTACAGTATCTGTATTGTTTGCTGTAAGGTCGTTGGAGGTTCTTGGTCGCGAACCAACCTTAGACTACCGCTGCGAGGGGGTGGAACCCAAGTCAGTTCCCCACTGCTCCTGAGTATAGACCGGCACCACTTCAAAGGCTCCAAAACGCTTCACTTTTGCTCAAGTCGACCAATTTTTCACCGTTTTTCTTTCTACCTGCCACAAAGACCAGTGTTTTTATTTATTTTGTCTTCGAGCGAAGTGGCATCCACACACACACACACACACATATCTAAAACCTTCATCTTTTTACCTCGATTTTCAACCAAACAGTAGTTCCTTCGAATGCCGTTTGGCGCGCCCCTGCAGTTTGACATGTGCCATATCATGCCCGGTTCAATCTGTATGGATTAATTTATTGGGATGTATGATGACAATAGATCGGATTTTTCCGACAACCTTTTCTTCCAAAGACTCGATTAGGATTGTGATGTAAAAATGTTGCCGCCGTTGGTCGATACATCACGTGAGTACCCAAGAGCATACCTACAGTATGAGCCCAATAATTAGTCACTGGTTATTGTTTCGTAAGCTGTCAGGAGTTATTTGGCGTTCGTTTGATAATATTGACAATATTGTTTGCTCATTCGAAACGCGGTAAAAAAAAAAGTTGCGTCTAAAAACGACACCCTGTCCGGGCAGAAATGTTTGAGTTGCACAGCCTGTACTTGTATTGCATCAACTACACTGTTTAGTGAAGCTATCCATGTTGACTTTATGTAATTATCGCATGAGCGCTAATATTTGCATTTAGGTCTCATAATTTGTTTAGCGCCTTGCTACTAGGCGCACAATATAGTTTCAGTTTCATTTTTATTGTTACATGGAAATGGAAAAATTCGCCTAATGAATTTCAATACGATATAATAAAAATCAATCTACACATATTGATCAGCGCATATTTTGAATTCAATAAAATTAATAAAAATGCTATTTATTTAACGTTTGCATGCTTGAGAATTGGGTTCATTGAAATTAATTTAATTTTCACATAAAAATAATCTACTTCTGCCAAATATGTGAACAATCACATAATTCAATAAAAATTATTTTTACAAATAGTTATACAATGGCTCTAGTCCCAAATGTGCGGCCGTAATGAAGAAAGCGAGCAACTCAACAAGCGGTTTCGATTCCGGGTGGCACCTTCGGAATTTCTCGGGCGAGAGAAATTCCTACGCAAGCCTTCCTTCGGAATGGAAGCAAAGCCGTGGGACCCGTGTCTGGACGATTTCAGGTACACGTACTAAGCCTGGGCTAGGAAAAATTATCAGGTCGCTTCCTGTGTGGGGTTTTAGGGGGTGAACCCCCTTTACAAATATCTCAAGAGCAACTAACTCATCATGCTACTTGCGGCATCATGCTTCATAATACGCGCGCTTTCGGCCTCAATGCGTTATGTGCCCTTTCCTGTGACTGATAAGACTAACCACCCATAGCTGCCTCATTGATTAAAGCCCTATTGCATCCTCACTTAGGGCTCTTCAACATGTCACATGTATGCGTCATAAAATAGCATTACCGTACACAGTGTGTCAAATTGAAACAAAAAAGGTTCTTATATTTATAATAGTTCTTTTTTCTAAAGAATATAATTCGATACAGAAGTTGTGTGTCTCCTCAGCACTTTTTCAGCCATATTTGACAGGCAAATTTTCGCAAAAACCAGTAGGGCCAAAAATTAAACCAGGCACCGTCGCACCACAAATCGGCTTTCGATATATAACATTTTCTCTCATCACATATATTCAATATTATTTCGAACTAACTTCACAGAAAACAAAATATTTTTTGTTTTTGTATTTGTATATATTTCTCATGTATGAATACGTTGACTTTCGATTCTTCAACAGTACTGTATATAGTATACATAAGGATCAAGTATATTAATGTTGGTAAGAGATTATGGATTTTTGCGTAAACAATTCATTGACGCACTCACTGTATGACTTCTTATCCTTCCGTTGCAGTTTGCGCTGCTGGAGCGCGTTGGCCTACTAAAACAATACGGCGCCAGCCTTTTGAAAAATCGATAGAGCGAGCATGCAGTTGGGCCTCAGCTGAGCTTAGGGTCTACAATTATTTCCGTTTGCACGACAAGAGTAATCCATCATAACTGGAACGCTAAAAATAAGGGAACGACTGGATACATGAATCGCAAATGCAAATGTGCGTATAACCGTGAATCGTGAAAAACACCTGATTATAATTAAGTGATTCTTTCTTTCTCACTCAAATTTATCCTACGTTTATAAAATATGTTAAAAATGTAAACAGTGATGCCAGAAATGCTAGCTTAAATAGCATAGTGATTCAATGAAATTCGGACTTCTTGGAATGATGAGCCTACTACAATTGCACGTTCTAAATTACGAAGCTGCACTCGGTTTAAAAAGAAATATAGATATCTACTTTATTATTATTAATAAAATATTGGACAGTTTATTTATTCGACGCTTGAACATGTGATACCAACTTCTTCCTTTTTTCTTAAATCGTAAATTAAATGTTAATTTATTGAAATGCCAAGTCCAAGTTCAACGCATATTTTTCAAATCCTGAAAAATACAATTTTCTGGAATGTTCTTTTCAATGTTCTTTTTCCAAATTCGCTTGCGACAGGAAAACCTGTACAACATTCTAAACAAAACAAGGGACTTGGATGATGTTTGTTAAATGTTACAGCTTGTAGCAACAGTTCTCGTACGTGCTTACCTATCCATGAGGTAAGGAACCCGCATCATGTGGATAGTCTTTTATGTGTCCACCTATGCCTCGGAGAAAACGAATTTCCCCCAAAACACTACGGCAAACAGCAACGTGCAACCTGTTTTCTCTCCAACTCGAAAAGTGGATCCGTTTAATTTTAATCAATCCAATCTGCGTGCTCGATGCGGTTAATTATTTTTTTCTATCAACGTTATTGAATTGGCAAGAACAACGTGTGAGGTTGGTTTGGCATGTATGCATTATAGTCGCAACATTTCTTATCTCATTAATTGCACCCGACCGAAGAAACGAGGCACACTGGTAACGATTTCTTGCGGAGACGGTTTTACCTTTTCAGTAAAGAGCTTGTGTTCTCTCGACCGATTTCTGGTGCGTTTGGCTATCGGGGTCAAGCGATAAACTGCTTTTCAGCTATGCAAGTGTGTGTGATCGACCTTTCATAAATTAAAATTTTACGACTTGTGTGTGCTGCTCAGATAAAAATTTGTACTAGTTATAAATTATTTCCTGATACATGTTCGATGTGGGAAAGTACGCGTAAAAATAATTATTAATTTTCTCTAGAAAAATACATAAGACGAGTTTTTAGTTATAATTTATTAGCGCATCGATGTATTCAGAAATAAAAGATGCATTTTAGTGCACGTACAAATCATTTTCAAAAAATTTGTAACCGTCCAATTTGTATTTCTCGTTTCGCGCTGCACGATTCCGACAATTCTGTTATCGCACATGAAGTGACATGTTTTCGCTAAAAGCAAGCTGACTCATCATGATTAATGTATGTTATTTGCCGATTCCTGATTAACACTAAACCAGGAATAAATAATAAATTGACCATCAAACTAAGAGGTTTAAATCAGGGTTGCGCTGTTATTGGTTTTACTGTGTTCGTGTTTGTAGGGTCCTATCATTGATCATTTATTTATTGCTTGATCGACTTTGCACACAACTCGTTTATGCCTCGCTCGTAAACACCACTGACGATATTTAAAAATAAAAGTTTGATCTCAGTTAAAATTAACCCATTGGCTGGTTAGCACCTCGTATCAATGAGGACATCGCATTATATAGACATTAGAATAAATGCACAATCAATTATTTTTTGCTCTCACTCTCCCTCCTCCTCGACAACGTGGAGTGCGCATTCACGCATGCGCGCAGTGCGACACGTGACATGCGTCACGCCGAATTCTATTAAGTCAGGTTGACCGTCTCTTCTGCCAGTAGTGTACGCTTCAAGAGAGATGGAGAGTGAGTGAGAGAGAGAGAGCGGTGGACTGGCGCAGTCAATGAATAGCATAAAATATAGTGCATATAATTACGATTGTCCCTGGGGTCGCCGGTAGTTAGCGGCCAGGGCTACAATAGGTGGGGAGAGACACGTGTCACGCAGGGAACTGCCACAAGGGGCAGCACGTGGCGCGGGCGTAGCGAGAGAACATTAACAAAATGATTCAGTCCACATGTACTGTAGAGAAACGATTGTCGTGACTTGGCTTGCTGTACGCGGGGGTGTGTACGCCCCTCTGTAAAGAGGGCCATTTTGTATCCACTTACGTCCCACCAGCGCCATGATTTGTTTGGATTCAGGACAGTACATAAATCACGGGACACCCACGTTCAATATACGGTTTATCAAATTTAATTTTTAATCGTCCCACCTCTCTATTGTTCGTTTAACATCTTTTTTTTAAGATGGGGTGGTGTCAGGGAAGTATCGGAAGAAACTGAGCATTCCGTAAACTTCTTCGAAATTATAAAAATCATTCATATTGCTTATGTCCAACTAAATTTCAAAACTATTTTCACATATAACATCTGGGCAAATGTAAACAAATGAATCTGTAGAGTGACATGCGTGCCTTCTATGCCCCCCCGGATCGCGGATTTAATCCTTGTTGACGTCTTCGAAAAATTTTCGGGCGAGAGAAATCGAAAATGAAACAGTCGTACTCCTATTTTCAAATCTGGTTAATATTTTTCTAACTACGACTTCATGCCAAAATATTGTATCGGATGCAAAAATTACCTTATTTGTGTGATCTTTTATGTTGTGATAAAGTAACAAACATGGGAAACAATGCAAAATCAACATTTTGGTTGTTCTCTTATCATTTTGGTGGTTGCAGTAGAAAAACGACAAATGGCTGTTTAAAACTGCAGTATTTTGATTATTAGAATGTTGCCCTTGAAGTGCACAAATTTTAACCTCATTTTTATTCTTGAGCACATCTGAGGTGGGCGCATCATTTCATTTGCTATTCACTTGCTCTTGTGCTCGCCGATTTTGTTCCAATGTCTGAACGCTCCCTGCTATTTTTTTTTAATAATAAACGACTTTTATTCAAATATAATCGTCAAAGGTGCCGGTGATTTAACACCTCAACCTTCCATCGAACGACATAAGGATGACAATTTAGAACTGACATTTTAGAACTGACATTTTAGAACTGACATTTTAGAACTGACATTTTAGAACTGACATTTTAGAACTGACATATAAGTTCATGATGTGGGTCTTTTCTTGAGTAAGAGAAACATCCGATATTGAAATGGGAATTTGAACCTTGTACATAAGAGAAGAGAATCAACAGAAAGAAATAAAAACAAGTAAAAGTGCGATGATGTGACACAATGAATCTGACATGAGCACTCGTAGTGTGTATATTTCTGGAGCATGAGTCGAACTCCGCAAACATGACTCGGTTAGTCTCGGGTCCCTGCTATTAACTGTCGTATTCTTTGCTGTTCTTTTAAACTATTGTTCTGTTTGCATTATGTTGCTGCGCACAAATTCATGTGATTTGTGAAACTGTCATTTATTATAAAATATGGCTTTATTTTGAAAGCCTGTATCAAAATAATAAAATGCAATCATTTTACGAACCGTAACGAAAGGACATTCTCCCAACTACCACGTATCGACCACATGCAAGCTATGTTCCTCGATAATGGCGCCCGAATGGTTAGACGGAGAGCAGCATCTCCATGGTATAAACACATAACGCATCTCCTACACTAAAGGCTTAATACACTATATATCTGATATATGCTACTCTGCATGCTGCTGTGTTGTTGTTCCTGTGCCTCTGCTGCCGCCATAAGAGACTTAAGTACTACTTGCCGTCCCGGCCATCAGCAGTGCCCCCGGCGGCCCATGCCAAAAAGATGGGGAGATACAGAACTTCCTTTCGTTTCTCCAGAATGTTAGCTCCTTGGTCGTGCCCAAGAAAAACAAGTTGCCCTTCGCAGGGCAGAGACTGCAATGTAAATCATTTTTTATATGTGGGCTTTTATTTTACAAATCCAATCAAAATTCCGTTTTATATTTCTAATACGGAGTACAGTATACCTTAAACCTTATTCACAACAGTTCACAACCCTGAATCATAACTAGGAAAAAGGAAATTTTGGTTATTGTCTTTATTTGCAGAAAAAATATTTTGGATTTTGGCAGAGAGCAGACTCGTGCTTAGAGTTCGACATATTCAGTATAATGTCGGACACAAAATAACCAAGGGATAATTTCCGTCTTAAATCCATGACATAATTTCATTTGGATCATGACATCGCCATGATTTAATATTATTATTAATAACGCCGTGCAAAATAATTGCTATTCTTTTTTATTTTGATGCGCAATGTGGGATAATGTGATTTCAGTTGTTTTTGCCCCAATTTCAATAAAGTATCCGTATTTAAAATGTTTTCTGACCTTGAACACTCTATGTATAACTGGTGGGACTAGAGAGAGAGAGATAGCGCCGCTGCACCAAATGTGATGTGCATGCAATAATTTGTTGGAAGCAAAACTGCTCTCAGACATGCTCAGCACCATCCATGGAAGCACTGGTGGTGGATAATGCAAAAGGTCTCCTCACCCACTATGTATCATTTCCGAGCTGGAAGCAAAGTTCTTCTTGTCTTTAGACGTCAGTGCTGTTTGTCAACTTAATTGTAGGTCTCTCCGGTTCGAGTCTGCAGGCGAGTGGGAGGGGTTGCTGGAGCGGAGGAAGTAAGCGCAATGCAGCATTATTCACGTCATATAACCTCAGATGTACTATGGCGGCCTTAGCCCCATTTTGGTGAAATCCTGGCGTTGCAACCAACAAAACTAGTCTACCATGAAGCAATAAATAGATCATACTCGTTTACAGACTACAATCAGCGTAAGCCTATTTTTAGACAGTGTAGTTTTCATGAAAAATAGGGCTTTACGACATGTACAGATATTTTCGACAATGTTATCAACGTTTCGTTTTGCCTGTTTTTTTACTGATTCGCTTTTGCTTTGAATTTTCAAATGTCAGCACATGATGCCATTAAATAACCAGGAAGTATAACGAACCAATAAATAACATGATTTTCACAAAATTTAGGACAAACATCTTCGCTTACAATTAAAGATATTTATTTTTTCAGAGTAAATATAACGCACGGACAATCATGTTCAAATGATTCACTGATCTCCAAGTTTCACCTCATCTGTTTGATCAAACAAAATCGGAAACGTCTGATACATATTTAGATTTGTCATTTTATTTTTGAAAATAGATTGTCAGAAAATGTAGTACCATCACCATACTGCACATTAAAATAATAATGTTAACTCTGATACAATACGAGTAGTTTGAAATAAATATGAGTCCGTGAATATCATTTGGCTTCTAGGCTCTCAAAGAAACGTGTGTTAAAGGTGCCTCGGACGATCAATCGGCATTCACCATTTTGAGACACTCAAAATGAGTTTTCTGTAATTATAATAAATTTACTTCAGAAGAAATTGTATTTTTAGATCGCACGTACATCATCATATTTGTATGTTTTGCACATTAAGAAAGCAAAATTGTTGCCTAAAAATAGGAGTACTTTTCTGCCCAAAACGTGTATACCAATAACGGTTATCTAATCACTTATCGAGTGCTCCTTGTCTGCAGCCATTAATCGTGTACTTTTTGTTTATTGCTAACGCATGTTAGGCGGAATGTAGATTACATATATTAATATGGAAAATGAAACGCAACTATATTTATTGGGCTACCGAAAACTTTTTAACTGTTTAGAGTTACGAGCGTAGTCCCTCGGGCTGGGCATAAATCTGCACACCCAACATCGGGATTAGGATCCTTTTTTCGATAGATGGTGTCACTTAGGAAATAATTCATTTATCGCGCAGCAGCTTGATATATAATTTTAACAAATAAAAATCAGTCATAAACATCCTCTTTTCCTCTTACACACTCATGAAATAACCAAGATGGCCGAACATCCGCCTTGTACTCGCGCGTACATAGTTTTCTAAGATGTTAATTTAAGACGTTAAAATTAGTTATACAATTTTGGCCATTTTCAGCAAGTAAACGCCTTAAAATAAGGTGAATCATGTTACAGTTCATATTTATATTTGCTGGCTGTATCAGCTTTTCATGAAACCCTGGTTGCTCAAGAAATCACAACCGTAATAATGTGGATCGCTACCATTACGTGTCTCTATTAGCTCAATTCGATGATCATCCAGTGCCAACTTGATTCGAGACACATTGAATAAATAAATAATGCCAATATGTTTTGGTTTATAATGTAAGGCTAATACACCGAAAAAGTGCCGATTATACGGCGTCTATAGTATATATACCATACGATGGCAATAGTAGGCAATTACACGGAAATTACATGTGTCATCTATCACTCTCAAGTTTGGAAGATTTAATTGTTTTAAATTTGCCATTTGTAATATGAAATTTTGTAATTTTTATCCCTTTGAACTGTTACTGAATGAAGCACTAAAAAAGCAAGTTGAATGACACTATCAATAGTTAATTATGAACCTGCCGATCAATGTTTCACTACAATTTAATTGGTCCGTGCTCAAAATTTAACAATTTAAACAAATTACTTGGTATTCACGGAAATTTGAAGATTACATGAAACCCTTCGCATTTCTCTTCGGATTACACGATGTCCGTTTAATCCGTGTATTAGGTAGGTTCCCATTTATGAGACTATAACAATAAAAATGATGGCATAATTAACGTATGTTCGGATCTCATATATATACGTGTACTAGTATTTAGAATCACGGACGGCAGAAACGTTTTGCTTAACTGATTGATGAATGTTGAAATCGTTATTGCATAGTGTTACACATGTTTTAAATTAATATTTTAATTTCCAGAGCATTCTATATATCGCTTCAAACGATCTTGTACTCTTAAAATTCAATAGTTCTTCTCGCACAAGTTCATACAAGCAATGCTATAAAATACGTGCCAAATATAATGTACAGTAAAATTTAAAAAACTGCTGATGTAAGAGCGTTTTCATGTTTTGTGCGCTAAAATCGTTACGCTCACAAATATTGTCCCTGTAATAAATTATTCAACAGTTCAACAGCAAAGGATCATTTTATTCGTTGCATATTTTAAAAAAAATAACCCAGCACAACAGGCGTATGTCTTATATATTGATCTAGGGGAAAATGTTTCATAGGCCTGTTTTACAATTTGAACTTTGACCGTTGCACGCAAAGACCGCTGAGACGTTGATGCAGGCGTTTTTGTTGTGGTTCTGTTCTGGGCTATGGATACATTAAATGGCCTTTTGATAATTGCGGCTTACTGGTATACAGAGTAGTTATGATTGATGACGAACCAATACATATAGCATGCTGTCTGTCCGATGAAAGGTTCTAACACGCCAACTGTTTGTATTTTTTACCCGAAAAAATGTGGTTCACATACGTCACTGGAACAAAAATAACTTGTGCAGGCTTTGTTGCAGAAATATTTCAAAGTTTGCTATCTATTGAAACGACATCACTGAATTTTCACTTTATAAAATAACTACTGAAACGTATATCAATATTGAATAATCATTCAATGACTGATATTAGAATATTACAGACTGTCAAGTTATATGTATTTTCTACGTGAAATGCCTACAACATACGTAATCAATTTTTAGTGGCAAAGGTCAAACTTGTATGACGTTCGTAACTACTGTACACAGTATGTCCTACTCCTAGCTAATCGTGAGTGTCATGCTCAATAATAAGAAATCACAACTTCTTGTTTTATTGGCCCTAAAGATTGGAGCGATTGAGGTGATCATCTCTTGACCAATATATGACGTCCTTTACCTATACAAAGATCTCGCCAATTGAGTAACTCAATTGCTCTTTTAGCATCGATCAGTCCACCAGCCACAACGGTATTAAATACAAGCCCCGCATAGTCTAACCGTTCACATTTACATATACGCGGCCCCAATGCAGGTTTGCGTGACGCAGTGACCTCCCCCCACACAACTCACCACTGCGCATGCGCATTCACTGGCGCCACATCGTCTGTTTTCCTAAGTTACGAGCGACTTTTACGCGTATCTCTCTCTCTCTCTCCACGTCTCTTTGGCTATTCTAATTCAAAATTCATTGGACGAAAGAGCCAATTTTTTGTGCCTATATATTTCTCCTCGCAAGCCTGTGCCGCCGCCTGTGTAGTCATATACACTTCGCCAGGCTCACGTTCGATCAAGTAACCATGCATGATTGGAATCTTGAACGAAAAAAAAAACACATCGAACGAATAAATATTCCGTTTTTATTAAGTCCATATATATTTCTAATGTGTTCGTAAATTTTCCGCGGCTGTAGAGAAAATAGGACTGGCTGCAGTTGCCGAACCAATCGCGTAACAGGTTTATGCTCGTCTACTGTCGGGAACACGACGTTTTATTAGGCTACTGTGGAGCGGGGAGAGAACGCGGAGCCTCGAATCGAATTAGGATTTTGAACCCTTAAAAGGCCTTCTGCACTAGTCATAACTTATCATTATCGGATGAAAGATATTGCTGTCGTTGTTTATGCCAGTGCTCGGGTAAAAGAGGATTTTTACATTCCATCCGAGAGTTACTGCCAGGCAAGTTTGTCTACCATATATCTAGCGTACTCGGGGGGCCTTTAACTCGAGGACGTCACGCCCTGGGACACTAGAGAAAGTTGCACCCATTAGTAAGATTGGGTGTTGCCTCTATTTAATAGACACTGTAGAGGACAGTATATACAGTATAAACAATTCAACATATTTTCTTTATTTACAGTGCATTTTAATTTGATCGCCAACTTCCAGGGTAACTTAGTAAATATTCATTTCTACGACTCAACATCGTGCTAATAAAAAATAGGATTTCTCAAAAATGGAATCGGCCACCCTGGGCACCGTCCTTTATTTTCATTCGAAAACCAAAATGCATCAGATAATATTAAAAAAATCTCTTGTTTTGCATCTGCCCAGGAACTTGTACGTGCTACACGCATAGAATATGCAAAATTATCATCCTGGGATCCTCAAACATACTCGTACCTTCAACTGAATTAGAACTAAAGAAAGTATGTAACGTTTTAAATTATTTTTCAATAATTGATAATTGCACAGTGTGGATGTAGATCGACCGATCGACCGATGTTCGGATCTGTGTCTTTCGTTATTTTGCAACCGATAGTGATCGACCGATTAATCGTACCGACATCTAGCAAATGTTATATCGATAATGTTATTATTATTAATAATCGATTATATCAATAAACCCGATATTTTCATTCAAAGAAATGCTACTGACAATGAACTACTGAATACGGTCTTTTTCTGTTCATTGCACGCACCCCAAAAATCATATTCCACTCACCAACCCTCTCCGTTTAGTACGCCTCATATACGCTCTCATTCTACTTCTTCGAAATCTTTTTCTACTTCTTTTCTTAATTCTTCACGGTGAAGAAGTAGAGAGAGAGAGTTAAACAAAATGAGGCATATTAAACGGAGAGGGTTGGAGATTGGAATATGATTTTTGGGGTGCGTGTAATGAACAGAAAAAGACGGTATAATAGTGTCCAAAAAAGTCTATATAGTTAATTTTGCAATTTTATTTTTCATTTCAATTTCAGAAATTGAACAAAAGTTCCCATCTTCCCTGGACAAAACCGCTAGTCTAACCGAACATCATTTAATTAAATTCTGTTCATCGGAAGAAATAAATTTAAAGAGGACATTTTGATCTTTTGGATAATTGGTACCCGAATCGTTATCGGATCATATCGGTTGCAAAAATATCGGTATCAGTTTGAGCATAAGTGAACAAACACGGGACAGAGCCATGGAAAATCTCGTTCACTTATGCTTTAAACATCGTCGACTTTTTACATATTTTTCGTGTGTGGTTTTTTTAAGGCGCTGCCTGTAGTAGGCATTATGAGCCTTATTGGTATCAGTTTGATCGGCTAATTTCTGGTATCGGTCGATCCCTGCTTTCAATCTATTTCGATAAAAGAGCACGGTTCAGCACCAGGTCTTATGACGATATCTCGTTGAAGATACTGAAAACATGCGTGATCCGCGTACTAACCGGATCGCCCGACCGGAAACGCCACCATTCAGGGGAGACCGCGAATTGAAAATTTCAATTCGGTAGTCGTGTGGAAATGCGGCGAATTTTGATTACGCAGGGTAGAAAGATTTTACTGTACTGTATCTCCTAATGTCCTACAATTTAGTTGCAAGGCTTGTTGGGATGGATAATTTCAAGAGGCGAGTGAGTGGTTAACTAAAGTTGATGACAGTGAAGAAGTGTCTAATGAGGTTAAGAACCAGTTTAGTTATTTTATATTTAAATATTAACCTGAACAACATAATTCAAACTGGTTCTGAAAGATTTTTCTCAAGGTAGAATATTCGTTCAGAAAAAAATAAAACTCGTTTTTTTTTGTTTTAAAATCAGAAGAAAAATTTCTTTTGCTGTCCAACTCTTTATTCAAACTTCGTATGCATCATTTTACGTATTTATGTACATACACACGTAATTTCCATCTTTCATATTTTCTTCGGGAACATATCAGTTTGTTTGTGGAATATTGTTTTTTTGCTTCCAATCAACTGTAGTCAACCGCACTACAGGCTTTACGTCCCCCTCATGGTACTTACGCACTTTGCGAGGGGAACGACCAGTACCCCGAGATCGAAATTTTCGAGAGCCCCCGCCGGGAATCGAACCCGGGACCGCCGAAACCACAGTCAGTCGCTAAACCAACTGGGCTACGACGAGTCGTACAATTTCGAGTTTCAAGAATATAATCTGTCCGCTAGGTGCGTCCTAATTATTGTGCAATGGATGGAATCTAGGTTTCGGCGGTCGCCTCTAGGTACAATGACGTAAAATCGCTACAAATACGTCATTTCGTCAAATACACCGAAATGACAACACTTTAATGACTAGGTCCTGAAACTCTAAATATTTTCCGAACTGGAAACCCTCGTTGTAGAGCGATTTTATTGATTGTCTTGACAGGATTCTTCTGTTGCAAATTGTGGCGCCAAGCATTTTTATTATTGAGTTTCTTTGATGTGCTCTTAGATGGCGCTGAAAAACCTAATAATTTCCTTGTGTTGAGCGGAGGCGAGTGCAACTATTCGCGTTGTGCAATGCTGGTTTGTGTGGCGTCCTCTAGTGAGAATTTTCGCAAACGATGGCCTATTCAGTTTTCCAGAATTGC
Source organism: Mycogona germanica (assembly GCA_034698785.1). Taxonomy (NCBI): domain Eukaryota; kingdom Metazoa; phylum Arthropoda; class Diplopoda; order Chordeumatida; family Chordeumatidae; genus Mycogona; species Mycogona germanica. Next base: position 31,862 of record JAQGBY010000161.1, on the reverse strand, counting down.
CAGCAGGTGGCAGCAGCAGCGCTGTGACGTTTCTAATTGGTCGCAAGGATATGTTGGCATTCACTACCACGATATCTGATAGCGATGCAACGTGCTGCCCTCTGGAGAATTAAATTATAAACATGAGCGTTTTGCGTTGATCACGTTTGCTATCTGTGATTGCCTGCCTCCGTTAAGACAGGGGGCAGCATATTTTCAATTTCAAATTACTTCAATCATACGGGATCGGCAGAAACCGTGGACCGGTTGACTACAGTTGATTGGAAACAAGAAAAAATGGTTATTTTAAATTTCGTTTGTGATTATTTTAACTAACTCTAATCTTGTGATCTTGCTACTTACTTTAATCAGTTTATCCTTTTTTAATGTGCATTAAGATACTTTAATTTTTCTTTTCATTCGGAGCTACCATTTGTTTTAAAATCACATCAATTTAAAGTAACCATTCACAAATGTTGTACACTTGCAATAAAGCTTATTGGCATGAAAGACTGTTTTTGCAAGTAAAGTTTTCGCTCGTGGTCATCCTATATAATAATTTATTAAAATATATTTGAATTTTCTCTAATCTTCGTAAGCGCCAATAAATAAAGCGGTGTATCTTATAATGGTGTAACTGGTGATTCTCTCGAATTGAGAAACACGAGGTCTTTGCTAGATACCTTTGTCTTTGTACCAGTCCAACTATTGCTGCCCTCTATTGGCACTATAGAAAAGTTTTGGCATAGGTGATATTTTCTTTCGATAAATTGACACGATAACTAAACAATTTAAAAAAAAAGAGTTACACAACTCTTGATTTCACCGCTTCAAATAATGGCGATTGAATACACACACCGAATGACTATTGCTGATTCGTGGTTCACAAGTAACTGTACAATGAAATTAGAACATTGAAACATAAATCGAGCCATCAATTGTAATTGAAACACTTTTAATAATTATTAGGTTACAAATTTTTTTCTTCAAATAAATGCAACTATTACTAATCGATATTTATGTATTAATTAATTATTTCAACTACTCGTCATATATTTAGAAGACGCTGGGTGGAAAATTATTCAGATGCTTCACACCACGGATCAACTTCATCGCTAAATCTGATCTGCTTGTATTGGCTGCGTCCAAACCTAAGATATAAAACATAGATTTATGCCGCATGATTGATTATTTTGATTGACAAATTTGATTATGCACAGCTGCGTCACAATTTTGTAATCGTTTGCTTAACTTTACCCAATCAAATTATTTATAATTGCTATAATTACGATTATTTGCTAAACATAGAAAACACCAACCTTGGTTTCCCTATATTGGCATAGTAGTCGTTCAGTGCTGTCAGATAGGCTCTTAGTCCTTCAGGGCTTTTAACTACATGCTCGGACGACGGTGGCAGGAGAATGTTTTCGTCGAAAGGTTGTTTGAGCAGCACTGACTTACAATTGGCTATTCTGGTCATCAGAGACATGACGACCAGTAAGGAAATAATGTTTAAAACCATCGCGGATGTGGCAATCGCGACTGAAACCAGAAAGAAAGATTTCCCCATTACAGGTACATCAAGAAATGTCGGGCTCTCGAAATTCTTGAGTCTGTTTGGAAAGTCGCCTTGAGAAAAATAAATCTTTAGCGCTTTTGACTAGTACGAAAAATATTAGCTAGAAATAATGCATAACATTATATTGTAATTATTAACATTTCTTTACAATTTAAATCATCTGATTGTCTTGCGTAATTGCAGGTAGTACTAATCACTGGGCTTACCTGCGAACGTGTGGTTCCAGCGAGAAGAATGAGCAACGGTCCTCAGTTTTGGCGACAATGAAATGCAGCATCACATTTGAGATATCTTGTATTTATACAGAGTGTAGATGCGATATCCGTTAATATTGGGTAGATGTAAATATTGACGGATGTCACACACGCCTTGTTGACCAATTAACGTCATAATGCATGAGAAACCAGATTTTGCGCACGCACGTGTCAAAGGCATTGTGATCGCTGTCAATTGCATCATTTCGTCACACGGCCTGCAAAACCGCATGAACTCCGTGACTCCGAATGCAGCTATATCTACGAGTTCATATCGTAAATGAAATTAATAGAGGATTCGATATCTTGTGAAAACATTCATATTTATTGGAATTACCAGCAACAAGCAGGTTTTATAACAAACCACTTATTCTACTAGACAAGAAAATGTTTTAACGACCATACTTGGTATATAGAATATTCACATTTATTGATACGAAAGACCAGTTCTTGTTTTTCGTGAAATCGCGTTTTATGTACAAGATGAAGGGGACGAAAATAAACTGTTGACGTCATACATAAACAACAATATACCCAGTATAACTTATAATGCATGACCAAAGAGGATCTGGAATTAACCAAGTGAGCTGTTGTTCTGCATCATTGTTTCGAATATTTCTTATAGTTAGTTTCTTGATTAGTCTTCCACTGACCATGTCTTGGAATTATTTCTACAAATTATTTTTGAATAATTTCATAAATACTGCAATAACTGGGAATTACAAAAGTAATTGACAAGTAAACACTTTGCGTTAATCGTTAATGATTTTCAAGTTTCAGAGTGACTAGTAAAGCTAACCACATGTTTCACAGCCATATGATCAAATCTGTAATATTTCATTTGCAATAAAGAAGTGAAAATCTTGATTAAATACGGATTATTGCAATTTAAAAAAAGAGATTTATAATAAAATGAAACAACCAGACTCGGTAAATCCTTGCATTTCAAATAAATCAATACATAAAAATATGACATTTAAAAATTGGGAATTTTTTCCTCGCCCTTGTGAATTGGACGAATTGCGTGCACTGAATTTTTAAACTCCACTTTTCGTATATCTCTCTACCAATCACTAAGAAACAGTCACACAAACAGTTATGACCGCCTAAAATACTCCAAATGTCATAAGAATTGGAGCACATATATTATTCGTTCAACAAATTTAAACGAGTTAAAAGTTTACAATAAGTTATTTACACGAATTCATTGAGCAAACAGAACAGAAGGACACGTGGAAATTCAGTATCAATGTAGGGGCAGTTTTTCAAACATTTCGTGCTCTGACGTCACATAAACTTAAAATTGGTAATGACATTATGTATTTCCCACTGTACATATAAAATAGACAATTAAAAAAGAACATTTTTATACATGGTTTTCCCCCATACTCTATGAAAATGTACATTTAGGATGTGTGGGTGGGTGGGTGTGTTTGTAAGTTGCATTTTTTTATATATTTAATATTTATGTACATTTTAAAACACATGTCGGTCAATTGTACTAGGGTGACATTCGTACTTGAACCTATACAAACACACTCACACATATAAAATATCAGCGTCATGTGTTTATGGACGAGATACAATTTTGGAATTTCCTTTTGGAAGAAGTTTAGAAAACATGGTTCTATTGTTGGTTCTATAATTTGTGTCATCAACGTACAAGTTACAATCTTGTAAGAACATATGAGGTTAACGCGGAACAGCATTGTCGAAAGCTAATTGAATGAAAAAAAGTAAAATAATTAACAAATTCAATTTCATTTCGCTGAGACAATTCCAAAATCGTGTCTGTTCCTTACTACTTGACCGACGCGGGAATTGTATTTATAATCAAGTGTAATGTTGAACGAGTGTGATACGATATATACTGTATATGCATTATAATTATCCGATTAAAAACTAGTTTCGACTTTTTACAGATGTGTTATCTAGATGAACGGCTAGCTATAATATTTATTTATGGCTGAAGTCATATGAGCAACGATCGATGAGCTTGATGATTATTTAGTAAGAACTGTAAAGCAAAAGTAGAAACGCCTGTGATTTTTTATCGTCTCGTGAGCGTTGTGATTCCAGTTTCATCTTCGCTCATTTATTTAACATACACTGTCATGATTTTTAACGACACATTACATTGATCCGTCTTGCACACTTTGTGAAACAAGCATGAAACATTCTAATTATTATGACAGGTTGTAAAAGTAATCACAAAGAAAGCTTTGAAATCAAATGTCAAGAGTTCGTTTTAGCAAATTATACAGTTTAATGTTAACAAACAAATTATTTACTCTGTAAACATACATGTAAATGTATGCTCATATGTCGCGCATTGCCATGCACTTATTCTCTGAAATTCTCTTAAACTCTGAAATTGCCCAAATAATTCTTTTTAATGATTAAAATATTATATATTATTACTTTTCGATAATAGATTATTACAACTCTCTTACATATTTAACACAATTGTTACACCTTTGGCAAAAAAATGTCTAAATATGTTTTGCAAATAGATTTATATAAATCAAGTGTTTCACGAAATAAAGCATCACAAATATCAGAGTGACCATGTTGAAATATTAATTTATTTGTTCGCCTATCTAGTCGAAAAATCCATATTATAACACAGGCATGAAAATTGATTGCAGCGAATGCAGACAATATTATCAACCTGAAGATTGCCAGATATATTGCTTCAGTTAAAAATGGTCACTGGCTGCTGGCAATTTGTCTGTATATCGAAAAGTGGCGAATCGTCTTAATTATCAATTGCTATAGCTAGTGAGTAGATTTTCAACATGAAGTGTCGACACGATGGATTTGTACTTTCCTGCTTGTCGCACATGTTATTCTCAAAAATATATCTGTTGGCCCACTATATCTTCCGCATTCACACACACTTGGAACAGACTTGCAATCCAATTTTCGTTGCATATTCCTAAATTATTTATTAACTCACGGATGACAACCTGTACCAATTTTGAAAAAAACCAAGAGACAGTAAAATCGCCGATATATCCCAGTTCGAGATTGAATCTGACCCATGACATGTTGCACTGAAATCATTCGAATGACGCTAAATCAACGTGGGCATGTCAGCGTTAGTGCGTTGCACACTTCCGTTTTAAGGGTTTCACGATCCGATTCGAGTTTAAGCGTGTTACCTATTCAGTACCTATTTAACCAAGTTATGCACTTACAGTATATTTAATATATACACTACAACAGAGCAGAGCACCAAGATGACGTGAGTTGGGAGTTCCATGTCAATTGTTCCATGGTTCAATGTGAAACTGGCCATGACGCGTGAGGGTGACTCCTCGTCACGGGGCACTGTCTTCGCCAGATCGTCACCACCCGCGCGGGGCGCCACCACCCCAGTGCATCTCGTTGTCTCACACTCCCCTTTATTATTGATCAACTCTTGCACCTTTCAAACACACCGACAATTGTGAATCATAATTCATAGTGTTTCTCTGAGCCGACCTGGCGGTGTCGGATACACGATTAGTAACACGACTTCAGTGTGGCTCGTGAGCAGCGCGCGCCACATGGTGGGTGATTTCTGAATTGTTCGGCACAAACAAGACGCATTCAGTATTTTTAGTATCGATTAAATGGTCGTTCTTCCTGTCAGGCCCGTTTACTATTGTCGAATTACGAACGAGAAATCATTATGCACGCTCCATAGTGTCGTTTGAGAAGATGAACTAGAAAGCCACGTAGCGAGAACGATGAAGATGGAACAAGACGTTTCTCACGAGGTGGTGTAGACACCTTCGGACGACTGGATGGAGAAGTGACGATAGGAGATATACTCCTGCGGCAGTGGCTCGCGCTTAGTGTTCTTCTTTTTGTGAAACTTGATGGCAGTGATGGTGATGGCCAGAACGATCACCACGAAGGCGCCGACAGTGGAGCCGACAATGATGCTGAGATGGGCCACGCTGCCCACTCCGCCGCCGCCCGAGGACTGGGGCGCCGCCAACGTGGTCATGCGCGCGCACTTCTGATTGTGGTTCTTGAACAGACCATTGCGTTGAATGTGGTTCTCGGCAGAGAAAGGAGTCACCTTGCTGGCGGCGTTGGCGTAATCGCTCAGCGCCACCACGCACACCGTGTACTCGGTGGCCGGTCGAAGCTGCTCCATCTTATATTGTCGTTCGGCCGAGTTGAGCACGTGTGTCACCGCGTTCGGGCCACTGTTTTGACCACTGTGTCCGCCAGTCTTTACCGACGCGGCAGCCACGCCCGTTCCTTTTGAGCCTCCAGGCTCGCTGCTGGCACCGCTGTGGCTGGAGGTCGTGGTGGTGGTGGTGGCGGTACTGGCCAAACCACCGATACTGTCGGAACGGTAGTAGAGCAACCGGAAACCGCCGAATTTAGATTCGTTGCGCACGTCCCACTTGACAACGATGGCGTACTCTTGAACGGCCACCGCCTCCAGTGACGTCACAATGGGAATGGGACACAGGTCGGCCGGTTCGATGTCGATCAGCACCTGACCGACCAGCTTGACCGGCTGCGAACAGGTGACCGCTTTGTTGGGCGCGTCGCTGGGCAGGAGCTGGACATGGTCCTGCAACCAGTCCCACAGATTCTGTGTGTCGCACACGCAGACGATGGGGTTGCCTGAAAATAAAAATGAAATTAGAGAAATAACACAATTTGATGAAAGCAAAGTCGAGAATTCGAAATTGTTTTTAGAAATCTAGTTGCATTTGCAATTGAAAATTGATTTATTGATCTGAACTTTCATACACGATCCGTTAAATATGATTCTGTAGTACAGGTGCTGTCTTCATAGAGGACATTGTTTTCGCATTTTGTTTCATAAGATCATTGGATTGTAATGTTGATATCGGGGAAATTATGTGCCCAGCTCCTAATAGAAGTAGAAGTAGGGGCCACACTAGAATGGTTAACGAGATTCAATGTACATCTGCGTGATATTTTGGCTCCTATTTCCCTATAGTGTGTAGACAGTGGAATGGCCTGACATATCCTCAAATCCAGAGCCTTTTAAAATAAATCCATTTCTGTCCTCAACTGGTCTTTTGACCCCCGCCATAGGCCCCTCTCTTGGGGGCTGCTTGCTGGTAAAATTTGTAATTGTAGTTGTAATCATAATAAGTAATGTCTTACCATGAATGGATAAAGAAGTCAACCGTATCTCGATTGGGATGAGAACGGGAATCTGGACGCTAGTTAGTCGATTGAATGACAGATCTAGTTCCAGCAGACCACTCAAATTGCGAAAGGCGGCGTCGGCAATGACCGAGATGCGGTTGTTGCTAAGATCGAGCTTCTCCAGGGCCTGCAAGTTGTCCAACACCAGTCCATCAACTTTGGTCAACTGGTTGTGAGCCAGCTGCAACGACGTCAGCTTGCTTTGCAGGTCGACCGGAAAATCGGTCAAATCGTGAAGACGGTTGTGCGAGAGATCCATTGTGGCCAGTGCCACCAGACCGTGCAGTCTTTCCTGCGGCAGAATCTCCAGCTCGTTCCCGCTCAGATCCAACGTCTCTAACAACTCCAGTGGTTTGAATGCGCCCGGCGAGATTTTGGATATCTTGTTGTTGGCCAGACTCAGATAGCGCAACAATACAAACTCGGTCAGATCTTGCGAAGTGATGATGGTCAGATTGGCGTCCACAATTCGCAACTCCTCCAGAGTGGTGATACCGGTGGCCCCAGTCAGATCCTCACGCAATTTGACCAAGGGATTCTGACCCAGGAGAAGAGTCTGAAGTTTAGGAAGATTGCCGACATAGAGCGAGGTGGTAATGAAATTGAACTTGTTGGCTGAGAGGTTGAGCCGTTGCAGAGAGATGAGATGATCAAACACACCCAGGGGTAAACTCTTCAGTAGATTTTGCGAAACGTCCAGCGTGCTCAGATGGGTGAGATTGGCGAAGGCCGTCGCCTCCACGGTGGTCAGTCGATTACCGGACAAGTCCAATTTTCTCATGTTTAGATGGTTTCTGAACGACATCCCCTTCAGTTCGGCGATGGCATTGCGCGCCAATGATAACACCTCGATGGTAGGGATTTTGGAAAGGGCGTCCACTGGCACTCTGGTTAATTTGTTCTCATCCAAATAGATTTCGCGCAGAAAGTGCAAATCCTTGAAAACACCGGTCGCCAACTCCACCATGCTGTTGCCGCCCAGACGCAGAATCTCCAAATCTCGCAGCCCATTGAACAGGTTCTCGTCCAGTGTGGTCAGTTCGGTTTCGTCCAGCTCCAGTTGAGCAAGATGCTGCAGACCGGAGAAGGCCTGCGGACCGACACTGGACAGATTGTTCTGCGACATGACTAGTGTCTTGAGGTTGGGCAGCCAAACGTAGTCCAACTTGTATGGGTGCAGGTGATTGTTGCGAAGATTGAGAGTGACGAGAGAGGGCAGCACCTGCAAGGCGTCGGCCTCGATGTCCTCAATCATGCACTTTTGCAGGGTGAGCTCCTGCAGTGAGACGGCGCCTTCGAACATGTGTTTTCGCAGCACAAAAATCTGGTTGCTGGAGAAGTCGAGCTTTTTGAGATTGCGTAGCAATTGCAGGAATTGAGGCTCTATCTCCGTGATAACGTTGTTGGACAGATACAACTCTTCCAGGCTGTTTGCTCCGCGAAACATGCGCGAGTTCACCTGGTTCAAATTGTTGTTGTCCAAATCAAGGAATCGCAACCTCACCATATTATCGAAGGTACCCTCCTCGATGGTCGAAATCTGGTTATGATCCAAGTAGAGCTTCTGCGTACTGATCAGATCGACAAAGATACCACGTCGCAGTTTCATCTGTCGGTTGTAATTGAGGCGAAGAATTTCCATTTGCGTTAATCCCTGGAAGCTTCCATTGTGCAGGAAGGTGATTTGATTCTTGTCCAACTGCAGTGATTGCAAGTTGGACGGGTAACGACTGAGCATATCGGTCACCTCGAGTATGCGGTTGCCGTGCAGATTAAGATGCTGAAGATTTGCCAGACTCTGCAGCGCCTCTTCTTCAATCACCTCGATGCGGTTGTTCTGGAGGTGGAGTTCCTGCAGACGGGGCAACGAATAGAAGCTGCCCTTGCGAATGCGTTTCATGAGATTATTTTGTAAGCGCAGGTCTCGCAGTTCGACTAGCTCCTGGAAAGTGCCGGGCAGTATGTCCGCGATGCGATTGTTGTCAACCGACAGTGATCTCAGCTCACTGGTGGTCTTGAAGATAGCGGTGTGAATCTCGCGTATCTGATTGAATGACAACTGCATCTGTAGCAGTTGGTGCATACCGTGGAATGAGCCGCTCTCGATGTGATGAATGGCGTTGTTCTGCAGATAGAGTACGGACACCTGAGATACGTTAACGAAAGTCGAGTTTGTGATGCGCAGGATGTTGTTGTTGGCCAGGAAGATCTCACGAACGTTCTGTAGATTGTGGAAAACGGTTTCGATGCCGTGCAGGTGATTGAAGGTCAGGTCCACGGTTCTCAGTTTCTGGTTATTGTGGAATGTACCCGGTCCCAGTCCTAGAATTTTGTTGTGACTCAGATCGAGCGTCTCCAGGTCCAGCAGATGAACGAATGCATCCTCTTCTAAACTGCCAATTTGGTTCATGAAGAGGGAGAGGGTCGTTAGGTGCGGCATCGTCACGAAACTCTTCTCGTGCAGGACGTTAATTTTATTGGAGCTGAGATCCAGACGCTGTAACGAGGTCAATTTGGTGAAACCATCGTCCGGTATGGTAGTCACTCCGTTCCACACCAGCCGCAGCGTCTCCAGTTTGCGCAGACGCCGTAACGCCTTCAGAGGCACCGTCTTCAGTTTGTTATTGACGAGCGCCAATTCGGCCAGCGTATTCTCCAGACCGGCGAACGCGTACTCGGACACCGACGCGATCTTGTTGCCCTGTAGATTTAAGCTGATCAGATGCATACTATAAAAGCAGTAGCTGGGCAACTCCGTAATATCGTTCGAGTCCAGATCCAAGATACGTAACTTTTTCAATTCTTGCAGCGACGACTGCGGCACCTTCTGAAGACGGCTATTGACGATCGACAAACTTTCCAAACTCTCCTCCAATCCTTTGAAGGCGTCGTCGGCCAGCGTCTCCAAATTGGAATAGGAGATCTGCAGATTTTGTAGTGACACGTTTGAAAATAGGTTTCCCGGAAAGTGAGTGATGTTCCCTTCCAGATGATAGATGCTCAGCGATTTGATGGGAATGGAAATCATTTCCAGGATGTCCTCCAGTTTCAAGAGCGTGGTGCCCGGGCACTCCAAGAAGAGACCCTCCTCGAAATTGTAGCACGGACACCAGGGGTTGTCCTCGAAAGGCGGACATCCGGGGCTGCTCTGGCTGTGTGCTCGGTGCAGGATCATTGCAACACACATAAAGACGAGGGTTGCATGGAGCCGCAGGGACTTGACCATCACTTCATTTGTCATGATTGGCTCCGAAGAAATCTACAAGAAAAAAAATGTAATTCGAGAATTAGCGTATATCATAAATAACGGTTAAATCGACCAAAAATAATTTAAAAACCGATGCAACATTAAATCGAAAATTCGAAGCTGTTTGGCAACTTTAATTCGTAATTATTTAATTCCTAATCTTTAAAATTTCATTAACGATACTGTCTGGAATTCGTAACAGATAATATAATTGCAGTTTTTTTAATTAAACTACTGTGAATGTTACTACAAGAGATTCATAGATATAATTTTGTACTCCTACAGAGTGTGTTCGTTGCTTCAGCGCTACTATGTGGATACATAAATAATTCATTAATATCTTTTTCAATTTGTCAGTTATCAAGAGCAATTTAAAATATTACAGCTAAAAATGTCAGTTGTTTATTTTCCTTAAAAATATATTTTACTTTATTTTGCAATGGAGAACAATGAATGCACTCGCCTTGCAGCCGTGCGATTCGTTTGTATTGGTTGCGACAGTACGAAACGCATTTGCTCATTTTCAAGGTTTGATGCTGCCCCAAGTTCATAGGCAATCACACAACACACATGTGTAGTACAATTTGCGCGCTTGTTGTAATCTCAGGAGCAACGTTACGGGGCTAATTCAAACAAATACAGACTGTAATTTAAACGAGAACATGAACTTCTGGACAGACCGAACGAAAGAGACGAACACGAATGGCGGACTCGTCTGTTTATAATAATGTTACTATTATTTTTAATTGAACTGGTAATTGCGAAAAATACAGAGGTTCGAACAGACCGGAACTTGGACCGGTGTTAGAGCACTGGACCGGCAACCCAGGGATCCGGTGTTGAAGTCTCGGTCTGTTCGAAACTATGTTTTTCGCAATTGTCAGTTTAATTAAAGAAATAATAGTAAAATATTATTATAAACAGACGAGTCCGCCACTCGTGTCCGTCTCTTTCGTTGGGTCTGTCCCGAAGTTCATGTTCTCGATTATAATTCTTATATGGACGTTCTAGCAAAAATCTTTCTCATAAATAATTTAAAGGCATTTTTAATTAAGCGTGCTTTTTTTGCATATCTTAAAATGAATTGAAAGACTATTTCAGATGTTCACATTTTGGTTACAAATGCACCTTTTTATGAAACAAGGCTGGAAAATGCAAAGTTTTGACAATTGTAAAAATACAAACAGATCAATTTGATTTGGCTGAAACACTTTACCTTGACAGTTCGGCATCATCGTCTAGTCCTGACAACTGTAACGTCATAGTTTCCAATTGCAAACACATTCAGCATCATCTGGTAATGAAGAGATGTGCCTTGTACTGGTCTCGTGGAAAGTTTCAGTCATGATGAAACATCTGAAAATACATTTCAGAAAATATGGTACAAATTACAATAAAGATAAGATATTGACAAAGTTAATTGTTGGAGATTATTGATTTTTCAAGTCAATGGTAAATTTTAACAACGTGTGTCCCATAAATTGGTATAATTGACGCAACTTGACGTAAATTTGCCTCGATTTAGACAAAAATAAATAATTTCAGTTTTATAAAGTTCAACTTTACGAATAGGTTCGCGATTAAGATGATTTAAATATTTTTTTGTGAAGCTAATTGAGTACAAATGCATTGTTATTGAACGTAATTGTTTAACACAAAATAAAGAACACGAATCATCGTTATACGGTAGTTGCTGAAGAAACGGAGAAAGTTCTTGAGTACGAACGTATTTTATACATTTTGTGCAACTTTACTGCAACCTACAAGGCACCACTTGATCTTTTCCTAGATACACAGCTCGAATTTCAATAAAAGGCTATAGAGACGAGTAGCCCAAAACGCAGACGTAGACGTTAAATTGGTATCAACAAGATGCGCCGTCGGCATTACAAATATGAGTTTGCCGATCTCGCTGGCGTGAGGCCTGTGGCGCTGCGTCGTCCAAATGAAATCTGGAATCGTAGTCTAGGCCTAAGTTGTAGTTGCATTTGTTATTCTCGTAAATTGTTAATAACAACGCAGTGCTTTACTACCTCGCCTGTGGGATAGATGTGCTCGCATACTGGGCATACGCAGAGTCAGAAACAATAAGAACAATAAGAAAGAAAAAAATAAGGGTAAGTTGGTGGATATGAGGTTCATCGAGAGGAATGGCAGTGTTCTCTATAAAATGTATTTATAAAAAGTGTTCGAAGCAATATCACATGGTATCGTCTCGTCTAGGCATAGGTACGTGGACGTAGGCTTATTCAGAGTATTATTATAAATTATTTCATGGGCACATTAGTGAACATACACAAACATGAAGATTAACAACCTTACGTTCGCGTCAAAAAATCAAGATGCTCTCAAAATAAATAATAAACAAATTACAGTTTCTTAGAATTGTTTATTATTTTTCCAAGTGCAATGCATGTAGGGTGAGTGAAAAAAAATTCGAATTTATCAAATACGTTTTCCTAGAATCAATTCGGATTTAAATTATTGGGACATTCAGTATTTTAGCATTTGCTTTTCCAAAAACAATTCTGGTCGACAAACAAGTTTGTTGTGCTTCAAAGAATAACCGCACTTAAGATATGTGATATTTCTTCTTCAATATATGAGCGAAAGAAAGTCTGTCGGCTCGATTGAGTTTCGCTACAAATATGAGAGTAAATCTTTTTGAATTCGTATGCAAGCATTAGGGTTTACCAGAAAACTCGAAGCTACACTTGAGATACAATTCGTTTGAATGTTGCGACAGACATCTCGACGATAAACAATCAGCCATGCATGCAGAGCATTAAATCGAAAATGATTATGTATGAAATGCAGTGGAATTGCACCAGCATTATTTAATTTTACGCAAATCTTGGCACACAAGAATGGATGCTTCTTCTATTGAATGACGACTCTATTTTCTCCTTAAAATGCGTGCGAATTTAAGATAAGTACGTATCGTACCTGCAATCCCCAATTCTAAGTAATACGTATTGTACGTATAAAATCAATGAATAAATTAGGATAAAAATGTCTCAAAACGGAAGGATGAAAACCAATGAATTTGAGAAAATAAATTATCAAAAATGATAAGTCGACAATCTTCCAAATTGATTTAATGGTCATCATATTTATTGCATGAATTATTTTTAAACTTCAATGCCTTTCAAGAGGACAGCAGATAATACATCGGAGTAGTATGTTTTATTGTTGTCAAAAATATATTTTTAATATTATGAGAAATATAAGTGAGTGAATAGTGAATACAATGTTACGAAATTATTATTTTTTAAATTTCCCATCATTGTAGTCACAGGCGTTGCTGTTATATTATATTATTATATAGACGATATATTATTATTGTCCTTGTCATGATGAGAAAACAAGTTCGATTTACAATATAAGATGCGATGACATGCAGAAAATGGCATATGGCATGCTAGAACCAACAGTGATTCTAAACTTATATTTCAAGAAAGGATTTACTGATGCTGAAAGGTCTGATGCTGTTAACAACAGATAACGTTAAAATAACGACTCTCTTGAGTCATAAAAATTTCTTTTTTATAGCACAACATTAGCTATTTATGTGCATTCAACATAAAATTAAATCATTAAAATAACATTTAACTATTACAGAAATACACAAATAATCTCAATGAATTGTTATGCTATCAAGAGGTGTCGAGTGAAGTAGTGGTTTGCGGTCTGCCCTTATATGCCCGTATCGGTGTCGATACCCAACCGATACATTCAAAAATTTTCGGGCTAGAGAAATTTCAACGTACGGCTACTTTCGGAATGGACATCTTTACGATGTCAGGACACGTTAAAGATTCCTACCTAGTCTAGACAAAATTATCAGATCGTCCATCTCATTATAATAAAAACTTCGCTACGTAAGGCCAAGACTTCACTTTGAAAGTTCTTTGATTTCGCATAGACGCGACATCTGTGGATCATCTGGTTTATAATTTGGGAATGTTTGAGAACCGCTGAAATCGACCGGCTCTGGCTCATGTCGGTTGGTATTCCGACATTCTGCAGCTAGATACACACTAATAAACGACGTGCAGACAAAACGGTAAACACGGAGGACTAGTCATCTAGACGCTGACAAGCGAGACTTAGCTTTCTTGTCTACAATGTACACAGGGCTAAACGAACCTCGTGATTAGCCCTATTTGTGAACTGAAGCTTATATCAATCTGTTTCGTGGATTACATACGCTTCATTAGAAAAAGAACGGGAGTGGAGCAGGCCGACATTTTCGCGAGCAAGTGGACTGCGTGACTATTGGGACATTGCAACTATATAGGAGACGCGTGACTACTGGAGATCATCTTTCGACATAGTTACCTTATAGACCTTGGAAAACGATCTTATAGCACATACGTTTTCACTAAAAAAAAGTCATATAGATTATAGTGGGATAAATAAAGGAAAGAAGAGCTCGCATTTCTCAGCTAAATTGAAAATGAATGAGTAACACGTAAGATAAGAAGGTCATTATTTTACGGCAACAGTTTCATTAAAATTAAGTCGCGAAGACTCCCCGAAATTGCTGACCATACTTTGGTTGATTTGAGAAATTTGTTAATTTGGATGGTATCAAAGCAAGGTTAAGACGCCCTTCATGCATGCTGATGAATATAGAATTGTAAACCCTCTTTCTTAAACAATATTCCTGCAATGAGTCTTAGAAATAAAATCGCGTAATGGGTGGGAGCTTATTAATGCAACATCACGCCTATCTAGCTTTGTATTTAACATTGCAAAACAGTAAAGGAGTGCGAATTATGCAAATTTGTGTTTTGTAGTAAATATATGGTTATCTAAATACTGTGCATCAGTGCTTATCATCGTAGTTATAAATTAAAAAAGCGTTCATCAATCGAGACATCAATATTAACAAATTAGTTGGAAATTTACGTGTTTACATTTCAAATTAAATTCAAATGACATAAAACATTAATGGAATCGTATAATAATTATATTTACGATTCTACTTTATAAAATAACAATTTGACAATACCTAAAAAAGCCTAACAGCCCAAGTATTGGTGCACGTTAGGGTTAGGTGCTTCTAAGAACTCAAATGTTTCTGATGCTAAAGCAACACGCGAGTTTATTAGACGATGATTAATCTTATTTAGTGCAACGCTGACACACCCTATAATTGACCATTATTGCGCAACGACTTGGTATTAAAGCTCCGAGCAACTCAATTATCGTCAAATTCGTAAATTTCAGCGCACTGCAGCAGACCTAGGAGAATAGATCCCGAAGGAATAATCTAAAGTTTGATGGAATCTGTTTCGATACTAGTTCAGCGCAAGCCGATTGATCTTGGCGCATACTCAGAACAGCTTCTAGGTTTGTTGTTGTCTGATTTAGAAGCGCCACCTATTGAAAATTTCGATAAAAAATATTTCATGCAATATATTGATATCATAAACAAACCCCCAAGTATATATGCAACATACATGGACGAACATTCATGGACCTATTTCGATACTGTTTAGCAGATTGACAAATTGAAAATGATAATTTGTGGATAATATAGAAATAAATGTATATAGTGAATGCCCGTCACAGGATACATGCTAAATTGCATAAACGGTAATATAATAAAATCATTAATTTTATAAATTGCGTTGAAATTACGTTATAAAATAGCTATGAAAGGGTCAATTTTGCAGCCATTTGTTATGTGTTGACCATAACGACTTCACTTTTCTAGCAACGCGCGACAAGCGATAAAGTCTCACATTCTGTGTTAAATAACAAAAATAGCCCACTCCAACTTTCCTCATTAGTCAAATGCAACCGCTATGGTGAACAGCCCTAGAAAGGGTTGGTGGCATGCAATTTGCCTAATCCAGTTAACGCGTCTGCATATCATTTTTCTGTACAGCGTAGATAAAACGCATCAAATGGCATCCACAAAAACCCTTCTCCTGCACCAATCGCAGACGAGTATGAGTCTACCAAATGCTGGCGATTGATTGTTGACACCGTTGGTTGAGCTCGCACACAGTCAGTCATTCACCCAAACAGTCGTCGACGAACTGAAACAATTTGATTTTCTCCCAGAGCACCCCCGCACACCAAATGGATTAATAATCCAATAAATATTCTCCGATGTTAATTGAAACATGAATTATAAATGCCGCATAATTTTACGACGAATTAGAGGCTCGCTTTACGATACGATGGCGACCCACGCTGGGCATTAATTCAAGAATACCGGAAATAGTCACTGCGTGCTCGGCGAGCGTAGAAACCTGAACCGAACCAACTGTCAAAGCTGTTCGTTATTGAATGACATGGCTCGTTTGACTGACACACCTTCCTTTCAATTGATTATGTCATCATTTTTATATTAAAGACGGTTTCGCAATAAATTCTTATGGTGTGGCCACCAGAAAGAAAACGTAAAAGCTTTTACTAAAACAAACAAAAACTAATAAGAAATAAAATAAACAACCTTTGGATTATCAATTGAACAAGGAAACAATAAATAACAAGAAATAACGTTTTCACCCCATTTGTATTTTATTTTTTTTAAATTCACTGTAGTCACTGCACTACAGGGGTTTCTGTACACCCTCATGGTGCTTAGGCCATAAATGGCCATAAATTAGGCCAATGGTGCCCTCATGGTGAGGAACACATTTTCACCAGTACCCCGGGATCAACTAATCGAGAGCCCGCGCCGGGAATCGAACCCGGGACCGCCGAGCAATACCGATTGGGCTACGACGAGTCGTACTATTTTGAACAGTCCTTCATGTCCGCCCTGCAATCGTCAAGACGAGGAAGAAGAAAAAAACAACCACGCACGTCTTTTATGTTGCAGATGTCGACATTAGATGATCACGTACATGAAAGCGGGGGTTGCAATCTGGAGCATGCACTTGACGTGGCTGATAACTTAATTAGAAGCGAAATTCGGTGCTCAGACAAAAAAAGAAGAAGAAATCGGGTTGTCACTGTGGCATATGCACCCGAGACAAGACACTGGGCAGGCCACGAGGAAATGCAAAACAATGCTCCAAAGAAAAGAAAAATAACAATAAAAAACGACCGCACAACTCAGCGATAACAGATCAGCGGTTGAACCAAAAATGTTGATTAACATTTATATTAATATTCAAATTAGACATTTCATAATACTATACCGCTATTTTTATATTGCATATTGTTAAGGAGTGTGCTTCTTTGTGGGTTTCAGTTTTAGGACGTCTACATATGCGGTATTAAGGCGTGGTTTATTGATAAGGCATCGTTGCCACCAGAAGGGGTCACATAAAATATAGAATTGAATTCATTTTGTACAATCGAAGGGCGGATGTCCGGATAAGGCAAAACCCAGATATTTTTCTAACCGACAACTCTTTTAAGAAGTAACTTTATGTCGGTTAAGTCAGGGCCCATTTCTTATAGTAGGGCAAGGCAAAAATGGGAAAAAAGTTTAGCTGTACGGAGTGTATAGGTATGCACACGTTCCTATTGGCGCCCTCCATCCAAATCTTGAGTCCCCATGAACCGCTCGACGGCGCCTACAAATACGCGACACCACGGCGCATGCGCGTCAGTATGATTGAGTATTTTCTGGGAAATTGCAGACGAACTAGGAGAGCGAGAGAGAGAGAGCCCCCAATCTCGTCAGATCCGCATTAGCAATAAGATTTATTGGCGCGAGAAAGGAAATATCACCCCACCAAATCTGACACACACACAAATATTTGAAAAACGTAATAAGTAATTTATCTGAAGCCAAAGCTTTACCCTCCGATAAATTTAGCGACTAGTACAATTGAGGAAGGCTATTAGAGGACAAAAAAATACTGTGGGTGACACAAAAAAAGCATCAGAAAATCAACGTCCTATCCCTCCCTCTCTCTATAGGTCACAAAATACCAACCCGTTAGCGATAAAACGGCCTAGAATTGTATTATGGGGGGGGGGTTGTTCTACAAATGAATAACAGCAAATGTTATCTCTTGCGTGGATTTCGATCGTTTAGATTGTGTGATGACAAACACACATACGTACAAATGAAAAACACTCGTTTTTTGGTCAAAAAGCAACATTCGCGACAGATGCAATTGGGTGACGTGGAACTTGGCGAATGCACACACACACACACACACCCACGTACACACAACAGGTTCTGAGAGTTTACTTTGCAAACGAACCGTGCAAGACATCAAAGTGGTTGAAACATCGTTCACTCTCTATTGCTAACACTGTATACTCGTGTTGACGCCGGTCGCAGGTCGACCCGCATGACGCGCCAATTTGTTTGTGACGTCAGAATGTGGTGCGTGTTTGCTGTTCGAATCACATTCTAGACTAAATCCGCTTCATTCTGCGATCCCCTCTGTGAACTCGACATAGCATTCACAATCGCACTCTATATAATAGATCAAATGTTAGCTAAAATCCGAATATCCAGTCTCGTTTGAACGCTGGGTGACATCAGAGAAAATTTCATTTGGTTTATTCATGTTCTAAAGACTTATGCATTAAAATCAAATTACAATATGGTAATAATATGATGAACGAATACTGACTAATACTATACCCGCTAAATAATTATTTAAAAGAATGTTATGCAAATTATTTTAAGAAATATGTTTTTAGCGATTTGTTTAATGGCTTTCAGCGTTTCCGTCCTAAACCCAACCCCGGAGGGGCTTGGTAATTTTGCCTAGCGTAGGTCACAGACTTAGGTAGGGATCGTTACCGTGTACCTGATATCGTACAGGCACTGGCCTCATGACTGTACTTCCATTCTGAAGGAAGGCGCGTGTAGGATCATAACTCTCCTGCTGGGATTTGAACCCGCGATCACGGTCATACTGGTCCAACGTGACACGCACCATTACACCAATCGGTGTCTCTAGGAAGTACTTTTAAATGAAAGATAATCGCTTGCATGCTTATGTACCTCTAAAATTTAACAAACAACAAATTAAGTTATTTAAAATTAGTTTTTATCAATTAATATTTTTCTATCGGAGAACTGGTTAGGGTTTGATGCGTCACCGTGAGTTGCGCTGCTGTAGCACCGGTTCTAGAGAAAGTTTGACCTTACAGAAAAACTATGTTGCTTAATGCATAATGAATATTTCCGCAGCACACAGGGCGTTGTCTCTAATTTTTAGCAGACTCTGGCATTCAATGTTTTCTAGAAATCATTAATATTTGAGTAAACAGCAAAATCATTAAGAGAAAAACTGTGTCAAAGTGTTGAACCATTTGCAAATTGTTTGGGATAAATTTCATAGGTTTCAGTTTATCTCATTAATGTGTGCTTACGCTGCTTGTAATCGTACATTATGTTAAAATGAATCTGTAAATTATGAAATAACAATTAACTTGAAACTTCAAGCAAATTAAAGACGATAAATTGGCACTGACACGGAATTTGGAAGTAGTGGTGGCTACTACAATTAACCTGAGCCGAGAAGTTCAGGGAGCATTGCTGGCATCTGAGGGCAAGTACCCAAGAAAAGAACATCTGTTAATTTCATTAGCTAGCTAAGACGGCCGTGAAGAGCACATGGCGCATTAGGCAAGAACAAAAATCCCCTGGCTCAGTGCAAGAGGTCTGTCAAGTTGTTGCTCACCTAAACCAAAACCAACGATGTCAAAAGGTGCTTCTCTGCAGCGCGCAAAATGTTTTGGAACAAAAAATCGGAAATACAAGACAATTTCTCGAGAAACGTTTTGTGAATGAGTTCAGAATTGATCATCTAAACCTGGCACAAGCAATTTAACATTGTTTGCGATTTAGGTTGGCGGTGGGAAATTCTTAACGCAGTGGCATGCGCGATCCAAAAATAAGGAACGGGAAGTCGGAGAGTGTGTGGTCCATGTAATAAGACTCGCGGAAAAGAATCAAGGTTCAGCGTGTAATTGCCTCAAAGGTGAATCATGACGCCTGGCAACATGTTTTGTGCGACCAGCCAAAAAAATAAATTGGTTCGGCGGTGTCCCATAACCCTGTCAGACAAGCACGGCTCCGAAACCGCCCTCTCTCTAAAATGGCGTCGTACATCTAAAGGGTATTCGAATGTACGGGCCTGCCAAGACCTGAACGAAATACTTGGGAGATAACGGCAGGATTCGATCGTTTACCGGTTTAATTCGAATCGGTTGTTCTGAGAACTCGGTTAAATATTTCGCGTCCCACCTCTTCGATTAATCGCCGAGTCCAACAACGTACAGCGTCAAATCATTTGATATCACTTCTGAGTTTAACAAAATCTTTTAATATTTTGTGATTTTATTCGCTAAATTTATCAACTGACCATCGAATTAGTTGACCTTTATTGTAAATTTTTAAAAAAGTTTATGAATGAGTTTCGGGATTAATGATGAATACAATTTGTATTTTATTAGTATTGTATTTTGAGTGCGGCTTTAAAACAGCTGGTGAGTTGCTCTTAATGCTCATACTGTACTTGTGCGGAATCCCCTCTGCTTTCATGCTTAGGGTAGGCTATGATGACTACTAGAAAAAATTAAAGATTAGCTCACAGGGAGACAACTATTGTTTTTCATCTCCAGAAACTGTAGCATACATAATATACCAAATTTGTCTATTAGGGGAATAAATTATTGTTTTTCATGAACATTACGTCTTTTAGAAAATAGAAAGTGTTCTAAAACACGCAGAGACAGATAATATTTTAAGAAGAAATAATGAACTAAATCCTATAAAATAGGAATATAGTAGATTGATGTCCGATAGTATATAAGACACTTTTAATCCACATCAATCTACTATATTCCTATTTTATAGGATTTAGTTCATTATTTGTTCTTATGATGACTACCTTGGAAAACATGTTGTACCGGTGCCACTGACATAATTCCAAGAAATATATAGTATGCATTTAAATGTCAAGATAGATGATAAACTACATGTTATCATCCAGATACAGTAGAATATGTTTAATAGCATATTAGACTTGCGGAATTTTTATTTCCGTGAATCAAACCACAAAACGATTTCAATCGCTGTTGGGGAACACGTACGGTCGACTGATTTGGAATCGCACGACGACGAGTTGGTCGCTGGCGACAATTGTGCTAGACCAATCGACCAGGAATCGCTCCCCCCCCCACCACCCACCCCCCATACCCGGAAAGGAATAAAATAGCTGGCGAGAGTGCAGAAGATTGGCTCTCGAACATTCCATCGGAGCCGAACGTGGTAGTCCGTTCCGACGAGGACGGGATTTCCTCGCCGTTGGCTCAATGTTGTCGCATGCAATTAATCTCGACATCTATCAAAACCTGGTTGCATGTACGACGCCTCTCTCTCCAAAAAGCCACCACAATCGCTTTACTTTTCAATCAAGCAGGGGGGGGGGGGAGAAGGGCCCGAACTGCGCTTCCAACAACAAGTTTCTGATAGGCTAAGTTTTCGAACCCTGTTCAGGTGCAACCATGCAACCCGCGTCATTTCCAACACCCCCACCCCCGATCACACTTCCCCTCTCTCTCCTATCACACCAGCAACTCACTCACATACAGTGTGTGTAGATGGATGACAGATTTATGCGATGGTGTGCATTCGCAACATCTGTTCGTTTCTGT
This sequence comes from Mycogona germanica, assembly GCA_034698785.1. Lineage (NCBI taxonomy): Eukaryota > Metazoa > Arthropoda > Diplopoda > Chordeumatida > Chordeumatidae > Mycogona > Mycogona germanica. The sequence goes on along the minus strand of JAQGBY010000161.1, from coordinate 10,012 downwards.
CCAACATATCTATCTTCGTACAAATATACTTTTGCAGTATAAGTTGAAAACATATACGCACGTACAATGGATTGTTCCGATGAGAATTTGATGACACGAAAACCGTACGCACACAAAATGGCTGTATTGATAGTTTGACGAAAAACAAAAATGGTTCTACGTGATTTGACTGCTTAGAGAACAACTAAATGACAAATTGCTAAAACAAAACATTACCTCAACAAGTATTGTACGAATATAATTAGAACAAATAAAACTATACAAAAATACATGTCGTTTGTGAAAAAAGCAAAGCAAACTCTGGCATTATTACTCATCGTTCTTTTTTAATTGTTGAGAAGGCAATTACAATGCATTTTGGATTGAATATTTATGCATGATATGCTAATGAACACTTTTGTCAGCAATACGCATTGACATTTGTTTTGCAAGAATTATATTTTTCATTCTCTATGCAGTCGGTTGTCTAACCTCTGTGGATTTCAACTTTTTAAAATTTAATAAAAGGTTGAATTACTAGCAAATTAAATATATATGTTATCGATATACTGCATACAGCAATCGTGACTGAAAAAAACCGCATGAGAATTGATTCTACGAAAATCTAATACAAGAAATAATATTTTTCGGTCCTGTTCGTTGAAAAAAGCGATTGGACCTGACCACCACATCAAAAAAGAAAGACCGTAATCACATTTAGGCAATACATTTTGAGGACGAAATTTTCAGACGCGCCCCCACTCTTGGTGAGCAACACCACACCTTCAGCAAAGAAGCGCCCAAGTTATTTTTCATTATTTCCCAACGGAGTATTACCTCCGGTTGCAGGACCTACTGCGGAAAACACATACACACACAGACATATACAGTGTATATATAACAAGTTTCGATTCTTTTCCGTTCTGTCGCAATAAAATCGACGGAGAATTGCCGACGAACCTCCGTCTAACGACGGCGGCCACTCTGACTCGTGGTCGAGATATGGCGAGCATACATTGGAGCTTCTATAAGAATAGCAGAAAGGACAATGACCTGTTTAAAGGATAGAATCCAGATTTATAAAAAAAACTTCTTCTAGAAATTGTGTATTAAATTTTAATACGCTGCCAGACATGTACTAGCTGTACATGCGTACATGGAAGGCATCCTACATGTATTTGAAACAGTGCCATGGCAGAAATTTTAAAAGTGCAATAAAAGTTGGCCGGATAAATTTTTATTAGCCTAGCTTCAGAATCCTCCACTCATGGATTAGGAGCCAGTGTAATAGAGATTTTTAGTATTTTCATCCATGAACAATCAAAATTCACATTTTGGAAACGGGCGTTTACACTCACATACAAAAAGCACACCCTGCATCGAATTGAGAGGAACACTTAGGAACAAAGGAACTAGTAATTCTGTTCAACCAGTAAAACTGTGTATCGCTATTTTACAAAAGCAGCCGGATATCAGTGTACCGTTTAGGCTCTATCTTCCCTCTAATATAGACAGTAACGTCATTGGATAAAAACCACTTTCACTCTCTGCTCGCCGCCCATCGCATCTTTCTGGCGTGTTCTGCGCCGAGGGTTGAGCACTGAAGGTATATAGCGGTAAAATAAAACCGGCGTTGGATTTCATCACAATAAAAAAAGTTAAGCGTTATAACAATCTGATGATGCGAAGGGATCTATTTTCGTGGATACGTGAGACATCGCCAAAAATCTATAGTGCAAAAAAGATTGGCAAACCGGCAGTCGAAGATATTTCTCCTCGTCGATTAAATGAGTCACAATTAGAAAAGAAGGCATAACAAATTCTATTTGATTTGGCGAAATAAATACCAAACCAACACTTAAGAGTTCAAAAACTGCTTAATGTGAAATCAAAAATATAAGATATTTTTCAAATTCTTGATGAAAAAAACAACACATTGCAACATTAATTTCTGTTATTGCAGTAAGAACTCAATTTCGCAATTTGCACGTTGAAAAAACATTGAAAAAACAACGAAATGAAATATTTAAAACGTAAATAAGCTTTTAAGCGTTATTTATTCCGGTGCTAACCCCTATTTCATTATGAATTTATCGAATATTTTATTTTACATTACAGTTAATTCAAATTATCTACATGCAAACAGTTTACACCAACGGCAGGTAACCACACATATGCATCAATAATTGTCACCTAACACAATTTTAAATCACACGGTATATCAGATACTTGTATATTGATTGAAATCATCTACTGTAAGCGGTAGATGCACTTGATAGATGAATTACTTTTAATAATTTTATGTTTCCCATACTAATAACTCATCCCAGCAGTCATATGTAAAGATGAAAGACATTAATTTTCTTAAAATATGTATTGCAGCAAAATGACAACACTGGATAAAATCATTGAAGTTTGTCTAAAGCTCAAATGAATTGAAAAAAATAGCTAAATGTCAGTGGTATAATCAAAATGGAAAATAATGACGCTTGGTGCTGCGTTTCTTGACCACGCCCACACTTGAATTTCCATTAGACGACTACTCTCATTTCCACATCGAGACCCCCTCCCTCCCACCTCCATATAAAAGAAAATGTATTCAATAGAAAGCGAATTCCGAAACAAAATAAAATCGAAACGCGTGCATGCGACAATTCCATCCGACGATCGTTCTTCGGCGTCGAAGTCGTCTTCTACGCCGGCTGCCCCCTCCCTCTTTACGATTCGCTCGATTCCCGGAATTTATTTATCTCTATAAAAAATTAACAAACCATTAAAGCTGAGCGGGCGACTGACTACAGGGTGACGGAGTGAGTGAGTGAGAGAGAGAGAGAGCGAGAAAGGAAGGAAGAAAATGGCGAAGACAGCGAAATACGAACGCACACACACACACGGACGTCGCGAAAAGATCAACCAAATACCAATATATATGCGGTCGGCACAGAAACAACCGAATTGCTTTTCCACCCCAAAGTCCCAGTCATGCGTAATACGAGTTTGTACAGCTGCGCTCTCACTCAGGCGTATGTATGCGCGAGGCAGGAAGAAGACGACGACTTCATGTCCAATAGTTGCCATTGGGGACAAAGACGAATCTTGGTGATGAAGTCTCGAAATTGTGCGATCGAACGTAATGGAATTGCTTTTTCATTTTTTTCCATTCACAAGTTGGCATTATCTTCAATTCATAAAAAAAATTAATCAATTTAAAATTCAGGGCCAATTTACGCATCTCCTAAACGTAATTTTCAAATGCTGACTTCATAAACCTGATCGCTTCAGCGACAATCGTAAAATTCTTCTTCTGCCGACTTCAAACGCCGTAAACCTTAGGTTCCATAAATTTGAATACATAAATAATTCGATAGTAAAACTTGTTGGTAGAAATCAATAAACAACTCAAGATCAGATGCCACAATTGGTGTGTATTGCATCATATTTAAAATTAACTTTGGCGATTAAGAATAGTAATTTTGAAACAGTTTAATTACTAAAGAAATAAAATGATTGGTTGACTGCAATTAAGAGTTTCCTTCAGGAAATATAGAAATTGCAAATTTGCAAAACACAATCACAAGTAAACGTAGTATATTGACGATCGTGATGCCGACTCTCGATTGCAGTCCATCAATCATATTATTTCTGTACCATCGGCTTCAAATCTACTATTTTAGTTGAATTACTGTATAACTAATAATTATGAATTCAAATACATTTGTGTTTAGCTTATTAACACTGGTATATGATAGTATTTAAACCTTGGTGTCGGTCAAAATAATTAAGAATTTAAACTTCTGCTGTCAAATATTTTGCGAGTATTACCATTAGCTGCAGTGAGAATGTCAGTGATGCCAGATCCCCTTGAGCGTCCTAATAACATTTTAACCACTCAACGCTTTGAAGAAGTTAGAAATGAGAGATTATCATCTTCTGGTTGATGATTTTCAACGAATATTTCGAGAATTTTTACAACTGCCACACATTCGCAAGTGAGCGTAGCAGCGACGACTCAAAGACAACCATCGTTTCCGGTCAAACTATCCTCCCAAATATCGATATCTGTATCCAGCCACGACATTCAAACAGCGACTGTATCCCAACGCTCTCAAGCAACGTGCACCGGGTATTGATTTAGGTTAGGTTACTGAACTTGCTGTCGTGGAAGGCAATGAAGGTGGTAGTCGCGCTGACTGCATCCCTTCTTCGCGTCATATCGTCTTAATCAGTAGTAAAATCCTGGAGAAAAACTAGCGAAATTCGGCGGGAGAAGCTTCGCCCGAGGCAGCGCACGCTCTCCTCCTTCCCGACGCTATCGCACACGGAGTTTACGATAAAGTCTTGATGCAAAAGGAACGGCTCAGAATATTGCCCCAACGTCAGGGCAGTCCCTTGTTTCTGGGCGCGACAGTCTCTATACATTAGTGGCATACATACAGGGGTCCTAGGAAACAAGCTACGATTTCACAATGCAGCATTTCCAGTAACACAAATTGCCGGCTATACAGTGAAACATGATGGCCTGCATTTGCAAAATGATCAACACGATTTAAAATAACTATTTCCAGTTATTTAATAACAAGTTCGGAAATGATTTATATTCAATTGATTTTTTTTTAAATTGAAAAGCTGATGAGGTAACAAAAAGTCCAAATGATCAGAAGGCATGTTCTGGTTCTTTTGGGAGCAGCGCTTTCTCTCATTAAATATTAAGATGCGTGATTCAAATTTATCCAGGCAGGCTAAAACATCCATATGTCGTGGTTACTTCATTGACTTTTCTCCTTGTACATGTAATTTGATTGCTTTCGTTTATGCGACTCATAAATAAAACATGATACCTACTCTACGTTAAAAACATTGCAGTGGAATAAATTGTCGTGGAATTAAAGGCAATATACTGGAATCTCCTATTGATTTTGAGAACAGAAAAGCGAACTGGTGACAATCTAAGTAAATTCCCTGCATGTCTAATTGGGGGTTTTGCGATTCGCTGTATGCATGACTAAATTTTTCCAAAACTATGAGATCCTCAAATGGATATTTCGAATTTTTAATTACTGTGCCGGAGGCATTTACATGACGTTTAACGCACCAAACAAAGGTATGGCAAAAAGGTTCAGAAAAATAAATATTTCTTGACTACATGGTATGGGTATTTTCAAGTGAACGTCTGATGTTTCTTGTATACATATAATGTCATCTGAGTGTTTAGTGGCGTCATGGGTGTAAAATATTTGCCTCACGTTAGTTACTTCATGTTGGTCTGAGACGACGTGTTTCCGCGAAGCTTACAACTATTTAAGTGATATGGCTCGAGGAAATAACAGCCCTGTGCACTTAGAACTGCTTGAAATCTTTTAGAGACCGTTGCTTATGTCTCGGAGGCCAAGTAAATTTATTCATTTCGCAGCATAGCGATGAAGTAGATATCCAAGAGGGGGGGAAACTAAAAAGTCTCCTTTGCGGGGAAAAAAATCACAAATAGCAGATACACTGAACGATAGATGTTGAAACAATTGCTTAACATTTAACTTATTTTTGTTCAGTAAACAACGATATATAAATTCGAAATTGCCCGGTATTTTAATTGTTGGATTTCACAAAACATTATTGAATTACAGAAGTAAACTAACCAACTCGATCGTCGTCTTGCTCCCAGTCGAGTCCTGGGATTACCCGTATTTCTTTTAATAAAATAATTGCATCGCTAATTTATGATCTGTAAGTATTTAAATGATTTAATGATAAGTATTTGAAGTACAGCGATGTTTTTATACGTAATTGATTACTCATCGTAATAAATGGAATATTTGTTACTCGTTTATACTAATTTATTTAAAAGCCTGAAATATATGAATATTGAAAGACAAAACATTAAATAGAGTAGAAATTGCAACATTTGTTGAATAATATTTTAAACATCAAGTACATGTCTGTTGATGTACGCCCACAAAATAGAAGAATATTTTATCACTCTTTCAACGTAGCCACCATTTCCTTTCAGCAACATTGTCGGTTGGATATACTGTACATGTTCAACTTCCTTCGATAGAGTTGAACTTATGTGTTCTTCCTTGCATATCCATTACAGTTATGCGGATCGATGCATATAAAAGCTAGGTTTTTCTGAAGACTACGCGAGTGGGGTTTTATTCAATAGAACGATTCTTGGGTCTCCAGGCCATGTACATACACCGTACAGTATATACTTCTGTATACCACCGAACGAATGGAATAGTTTTATATAGGGTCTCTCCCCATACTCGCCAGCGAGGTCTACTAGCGAGTCCATACGAAATGCATTTAGAATAATGCATCTATTTTAAGTTTCGTGGAATAAATTTAAAATAATATTTTTCTCTATTTCCATAATGTGTTTGTGTTTCAATTTATCCGGCGTAGTGGCAAAGAAATTGATATTTCTTTCTTTTTTGTTTCTCTGAAGAATTCCCATTTCGGTCTAGCAGTTTGCCGTTTGTCATAAAAGATTCACGTTCCAACGCACACCCCTCACAAAAACGCTTTTTCCAAGTAAGTCTATAAGGAAGTTGATTTGTGTTCGAAGTGTACTATTTTCTCGGAATGTTTGAAATATTCTGACTTTGTCAAGATTGTCGAGGTAGTTAGAATACGAAACCAAAATATTTAATTCAATAAATGGAAACCAGGCTAGGGATCCGGATCGCTTCTAAATATTACAAAATGAAACGAAGTCGTAATATTAAAATGCAAATAAATGTCATCTTTTTTGGAATTCGCTTTTTTTGTAACCACTAATGGTAAATCTCAAGAAACTGATAAAATCTCTAAGGATCAAATGGTCAAAATAGTATTGCCCGAATGCGTTTTCGTTTAGATCCCGTTCCAGCAAAAACAAACATTCTGGGAAAATAATCCGAAATGCGTTTGTTTGGAATGGTGCCACAAAAAAAAAGATAGATAAAATAAAAAAGACGCCACCTAGTGGGAGACGCCATAACTGACTCTTCCAGTTGTTTGTTACGTCGTCCGAAGCGTGACAACGCAACAGAGCAAGTAATGCGCCTCGCTCGGAATCTTTTTTGGCAAAAAGACTGCGCGCAACGGATAATTAATTAACGCTGTATACAGATCGATGTCGTTTTTCAACAACCACACACCCGCTTTTCGGCGCCTCAGTTCGGCCTCCAAATACACGTATACGCGCATCACGGTCATCAGCACAAAAAAACAACCAAAAAAGGCCAATGGAGAGGCAAATGGCATCATTCGGTGGCTGTTGGACGTACAAGATATGATGGTGAAAAAATCAACCAACCACTGGACGCCTCTCACACCAGACAGAAAGAACCGCCAGAGATATGTAAGCCTCTAAGAAGTAGAAAACATCTAAATCATTTAGGCAACAAATGCGATCTTCGTGTTAAAATTGCAGCAATTTGTTGGTCGTTGTTGCACCATCTTGGAAAATTAAAGCGGATGACTTCAATGTCCACTGTCTCGTAACAAATCATGTACCTCGTAATTGAGAAAATGGAATTGCTGTACCATTGCTGTACCACAAAACTCCGACAGCGAACACAAATCTGATGCAGGTCTCCCGTTAATGTCGTTGTTGGGGGAAAAAATAAGAAGGCAAAAGGTAATAGAACTGGATAAAAAGTGAAAAAATACGAGAACAATCTCACTTTTTTTTGTATCCGTGCGTATGTGATTTCTGTCGTGCGTCGGGCATAAGCACGATTGTATCCATTTCTGGAGTTTTAGGTGTCATTCAGAGGAGTGAGACCTCTTTAAAAACATTTACCTTTAATACTGCAGATTTATAAATCATTAATATACTCTATCTTTTTCTGTCAACTTAAATTGACCGTGATGACAATGTTTCTGAAAATATTGTCATTACATCTAAAAATGGACAATGGAAATTCTATCAAGTACACTGTAGTCACCGGTTAATTCCTAACGATTAAAAATATTCAAAAGAAACTTCATTTTTAGGAATTTGCTTTTAAATAATTAGTCAAATTTTCTTTGTTGTTTTTGAATATTAAAAATTATTAACCAATTTTGTGATTTATATTCGTTCTTCATTATTGAGTTCAAGCCCACCTAAGTGCTGACCTAAACCCGCATTGCAACAGCGTGTCTCCTCGGATCAACAAGAGATTGGCAAAACCTTTAAACGAAACTCTTAATTCAGCGACACGCAACCCCTTTCCTCCGCAATGTCTTCTTCCACCCAACCCACAGCTGAACCTGCCCGGGGCCTAATGGCTGATTAGGGAAATTAAATCTATACGGAGCTGGGGCCTACTGTAATTTAAGAAACGTGTCCGTAGCGACACCAGCACCATTAGTACACATCCTCGTGTTCTCGAGTGCAGTGATGTCAGATCGCAAATAAAAAAATACAACTACAGCGTATAGGGTATATCCGTGTATCGAACAGCGGCAGCAGTGTGTTAAAGGCCGGCCACCTAATTTGTTTTCCGAGAAAGCCGTGTGTTTCGAGAATAAATTTAGATATATCTTTGTAAACTCATTAAGAGGGACGACCCGGGCACGCTGAAAAACACACAGACACATTGCAATTTGAGCATCGAAGCTCACATAATATGATCAGAGACAAATATTTAATTACCGGGCTGAAGGCTACGCACGGTTCGAAACAATGGGGTGCGTCGACAATAAATAATGGAGTCATAACACGGGCTCTTCGTTCACACATGGCAGCGTTGAATTTCGCATTAGGCATAATCCCAAAACGCAATTACGGGGCCGGAAAATGGATGTCGGGCCCGATCTCGACCCAACTGCGACCGCCTTTGAACCTACCAGAACTGCCTACGTAGGTATCTTCACGACCGATGTGTTGAAGTAACACACAGGTTGCTTCAATTTATCGGCAATGCTGACGTCTTAAAATTATTTATTTAAAAAACTCCGCTAATTTGGCAATCAACTCGTAGCGCGTTGCGCATGACTTACGTGCTTTGTGTGATTGCTGTCAAACGGGGCAGCACTGCACTGAACATGCCATCGTCAATAAGACTCTTCATGAACACATTTTCTGAGCAAATAATAAATTATTTACAAATTTTATAACGTTTTTAATAGAAAACATTAGTTATTGCGCGAATTTACAAAAATATACATGCTCCAATGAGTTACGGATGTGACCATACGAATGAAATACCAATATTTTTTCTATAAAATATTATTTTAAAACACTGGCCATGTATATTGATTCTTGTATTTTCGTCTCCGCTGACTCTCATTCGATCTAGCGCGCTCTCTCTCTCTCTCTCTTTTACTGGCGGATAAGGTATTCAAACCCCATTATATGATAATAGTCTATTGGGATGTCAGAAAAACTACTTCATGGCCAACGCATATGAAAGATATGAACATGACAACAATATAAGTAAGCTCTTTCCCACCGTACCTGGCCCGCACTCACATATTTATATCCCCTCCCCATCCAATTGCTTAAATACGATCCATATCAAGTTATTACCACTCGACAGTGATGGTTTGGAGAAAAAGCGCGCATGCACAACAACCGTGACATACAATATTTAAGCTCCCCCGCGTTTACAGTCACGCTCATCAGGCTTAACATTTTAAGGACAAGCTTAAGTTCGTAAATAAAATGTTTTGGTTACGTGACACGCATCCTGCTTGACAGGCGGCTCGGTGATGTCTCAATCGATGACGTCATAAAATCGCGGGCCGTTAGCGGGACCAAGGCGCGTGTTGGCAGCTTGCGCTCATGGTTGAGGCGCCTTCTCGAGTTAACGTTAAAATCCCTGGAAGTTTTAATACTTCTTACTAGCGTTAACAACATGGGAAAACATAATACAAAATGTAAAATAAACAATAACATAATTTAAAAAATCTAAATTGTCGCCCTGACTTTGATCAGACGTAAATTAATGCAATACCATCTATCGCTAATGCGATGTGCCAACACATTTTCAAGAAATTTGATAATGAAACAATTATTGTGTCGATATATTGATTGCTACCATACCTGTGGTATATTTTACCC
>JAQGBY010000160.1:0-59094 GCA_034698785.1 Mycogona germanica | reverse complement strand
GACTCGTCGTAGCCCAGTTGGTTTAGCGACTGACTGTGGTTCGGCGGTCCCGGGTTCGATTCCCGGCGCGGGCTCTCAAAAATTTCGATCCCGGGGTACTGGTCGTGCCTCTCGCATAGTGCCTAAGCACCATAAGCACTTGTAGTGCGGTTGACTACAGTTGACTGGAACTAAAAAAATATGCGAGTGTTGGATTAAGGGTTGCTCGAAAAATTAATAATGTACGTGCACGTACTAATTGACACATGCCGTTATATTGGTTTGCCGCATTATCGTTAGCTGCGCTGCTCACGTGTGTATAATGTTGTGGTAGCTTTCTGGGGTTACATGTTTTAATACATATGCCCCGTCTACTACTCTAACAAAAAGCTGGGAGTTCGATCCAGAATCGGTTCACCAATCGAAGAGCGTGTGTATCTATTGAAGCGACATCAGAGTGTGCGGTTACACTAGTAGAACCCGATAAAATATATTTTATTTTATAAATTTTCAACATGATGCATAGTAGTCAAAACGAGAATATGCGTTTGGAAGTTCAACCATGGGTAGAAGATAAATCGGTAACACCCACGAAACTGTTAATATGAGCCCCAGAGAGAAACGCGACGGCTCGGATAAACGCTCTTTTTTTCTCTCTCTCTCTCTCTCCACTCTACTCTTTATCCGGCAGGAAGATGGGCAAGTGTGGGGCGTGGTTCGCCTGGCGAAACGACGCCCTGGTGGACGCCGGTGACAACGACCGGAGGGGGGCGCAGCAGTCGAGCGAGCGCCCGTACACGCGCGCGCCTCGGGCGATCGTGTGAGTGATTAGCGCCCGCAGCGCCCGTTGAAAACGGTACGCCACCTCGGAAATGTCAGCTTCGTCGTTGTTGGGGTGGGTGGGGATGGGTGTGTGGGGGAAGGGAGAGATGGGGTGGAGGGTGAAGGAAGGGTGGGTGGGGTGCTGTTAGAGGGGGCTCTGGGGAAGGGGAGGCCTGCATAGTCGGCGGCTCGTCAGAGTGATTGCGAATGTTTTTTTGATGAGCAACATGGCCGCAGATAATTTTGTCTCTCCCGTTTTTTTTCAATCTCCTAATAACGGAGAAAAATAATTGGTGTAGGTGGGGTTAATTCGGAATAGGTCTAGCTGAAAAGCGAGCAAGGATGAACCATTCCGATAGCGGAGAAGCTTGCCCGACCACAGAGAAACTTGCTACGGATCGTCCTCTAAATCATGAAATATACGGGGTACAGAAGACACAATCCTATCACAAAATATTACAAGTATCGCCTTAATGTTTTTCTGTAATGTAGAGCTACAGATATAAATATATTTAGGTATAAAATAAAAACAAAGAACGAGCAAAGCCCAGAAAAACACAGGACACGACTGGAGGAACGACGACGTCAGAGTTGGAAAGACTGACAGGATACATAATTAAATTAAATGAAAAAGACAAACTGATTGAACTCTCCTTCAACTTTGGTCACTACCGAATAAATTAAAAGAATTACTATAGTTTCTGGGAACCAACAGCGCTTTCGGGAGCTGTCAAACTCTCTCGTCAGTTTCATTTGAAATGGTGTGCTATTGCGCATGTCCAAAAATGAGTGATCCGAGTTAAACTGAGTGAGCTAAATATCTAACTGAAATGAAAATTTAATGACAAACGGCTGTCAGGTGACTAAGCTACTCTTTGGTCTAACAGTTAATTCCTGACATATGGTTGTTCGTTTTCGACAACTCCTGAAAATTATTTCGAGTACCTAGATCTAATGCCGTCAGACTTAAGAGACGACGAATGTAATTTTCAAATCGAAAATAAAAGGATTGTAGTTTGTTAGTCTACAAAGGCAGCGAACATCCAACATAGCTTTACAAGATAAATACGTGGCCTGTGAGTCATTCACTTATCCGTTGACCAGGGGTCCCAAGAGGCTACTTCCACATACGGGTGTGGGAGTGAAGCACAATCACAGGAAGGATTACGGAATTTACACAATGGGTCGTGTTCGAAACTTTTGCTCGTATCCATCGCATTAACAATTAAGCTCGCAGGCAGCAACAAAACTCTCACACACACACATACACAAAAAAAGCCAAGCGGTCCTGACGGTGTTTTAATGACGGAGGAAGCTAATTTCCGCGAGCAAAAATTAAAATGACAAAGGCACGCCTCGCCAGCAAGGGCGCGCGTGCGTATATTGCGCTTCGACGCTGATGATGCCTCTGATTTCGCAAACGGTAGCACTGTGTACGTGAACGTGCAGAGGAGTGCGCAATCGCATTCCGAGGGGAAATGCAATTAGGCGCTACAATACACAATAAAATTGTTCTTCGGGCTCGGGCTAGCGCGTCCGTCTAAAAAGGTGTGGCTGCGTTCGTCGCCTGATTGCAGAGATACTCGCAGAAAAATAACCAAGCGCTCGACTACAGAGTATAACGGAAAGCAAGGGGGTTTCATGACTATAGAGTATAAACGTCGAACAAAAAACAAATTAACGTTTTGAAAAATGAATTCTTTTGCAACTTCTGCTTGCATCCCTACCGCCGACATGCGTGTACGCGGATTGTGAAATACGTAAAATAATGGAAGGCAAAACGACGATAAATCATCCAGCTAATTGTTATTCTGTAAACGTTTCATCAAGTCCTACTATAGCACAATAGGCATATTCATGCATAAATAATGATTAACCAATAAGTACTGTTTAATATAATGAAGTAGGAGACACCGGGGCAGATTATCACGACGTAAAGAAATGGGAATTTTGATTAACATTCCCAAAAAACCGGTGACGAGAAACGAGAAGGTTTCAAAATCCAACCGAATGGTTATTTTTAAACCAACAATATGTACTTTAACTATTAATGTGAAGTTACTGTGTAGAAAATAATTACACTAATCGCGAAATATCATCGAATTACAGATTGAGGAAACTCGATGAGAGCAGTAATATTATCGCGGGGAAAAAAATGTAGTGGTGACTACACCGCAAATCCGATAATAGTCGCGATCGATAAAAAACCCGAGCTAGCATACTGAGGTCTGTTCTCCTTCAAGGGTATATATTTCGCGAATGATGTCATTTTCTACACAGTAACTTCTCTGTAATAATCCAATTATAATGTGTTGCTTTAAAATGAACCCATTCGGTTAAGTGACATCCAAAAATAAAATGAAAATTTAAATATGAACTTTTAAATCTTCATAAAACTCTAGCAGTCTGACATTGCCATTGAAAATACAGCATTTTCATTTTTTATTTTTTATACACAAAACAATATAACGAAGTACGATTCTTGTCATTGCCGTCAGTACCATGTTTTTGATAAGGGGGAATAACTGACACTACATTTGCGATGACCGCAACACATTTCCACTGAATATCCTGTGAAGCTCGCCGCGCCATTGCCGCTGGCCACATATCTCTCATTGTTTCACTCGGCAGTTTAATTAAGATGCGCGGCCTTAATGTTTTTAGAAGTCAGAATTAACTGATGTATGTAGCGTTTTTTTTTTACTCCCTACTCGTTTCATCCTGACGCTTGCCTGGATTGCCATACCACGTTGGAAGTTAAGAATGGTTATGTTTGGCGCAATTGCACACGTGTATGAAGGCGAGAAGCTCTCAGTGCTTGAAGCCAATGAGTTACGTTGACTAGAATTATCAACAATAAATGATAACATTTTGGAAGAACAGGTTAAGAAAAACTGCTTGCTAACAAGCTCGCGTTTCGTAACGAGTTTCTTCAATTGACGTATGCTGTATGTTTCCGATATTCAAGTGAATGCATTTTCTTTTACTTGGTAACACCACAACCAATTTGATATTTAACGGCGAACAAGGTAGATTTAAGTCCACAGTCCAGCATACAGAAAGAGGGATTAGTCTAAAGGACAACTGTCAACACAATGGCACGCGAGCACCTTTGCAACTCCTCATCTCCGCCAGTCACCGCCATTTCGCTACCACTTCTTCATCAAAATGCTCCTCACTCTCCCGCCATACTCCAACACACCCAAATAATTTTTTACGTTGTCTGAAGGGGGGGAGGTTTAAACGTATTAACCAGGGTAGCCGACCTTCAAGGTGCAACTTGGGCAATTACCTTTCAGCCGCCGCACCTGGCGGCAACAAATGCCCGGTGCCCCTATTTTATAATGAGAAGCGATATGGACAGCTGTCCAGGGAATCAGTACTGGAACCCCGATAACAGTCGAATTTTATGTTTGGTAGTATCAATCGAATTACTGTGAAATGTTCACGGGATTTTTACAAGTTTCCACTAAAAAAGTAAGTTAAGTAATAAAGCTTTCAGTATTGTTTTAGGAACCTTAGATACAATTTATTTTAACGTATGTTCTTTTATAATTTTTTCCACAAGTTATTAGCGTCTGTGATATATTTTCTATTTTAAATATTTAATTAAACGATTTGATAAAAGAAGGAGGTTCAGGATAAATTTGAAAATGTGGCGACATTCTAGTTGGGATGGGGAGAGAACAAAGCGGGCGTCTCGTTCACTCGTTGCTCAGGGCGTCCTTGATTCCCCTGTTATGAGTTTCTGTCACTCTCAGTCTCCGCCCAAGCCATTTATGCTACCCGGTGCCGATTTGTGTCCTGGTCAAATCTTGAAGGTACCAATAATTAGGCTCGTGCCTGTAAACTTGGACTCCTTAGGGGGACTTAACAAAGAAACGCCATCTGCTCTAGTCGGCAGGTGGCGCTTGAGATGTGGCGAAGGACCGCCTTCAGAGACACCCTTCAACGTGGTAAATAACAATTTAACAATTTCCGCATTGCAACTATTCATTGGAGAATTATACCTGCATCAGCCATTCTGTTTAACGACTATAATTGCTCACTTTGATTTCTTATTTCAGAGGCTTTCCAGCAATATACGGAGAATATATTTCTAATTTTAGAATCATACCGGTACCAAGGCAACCACCAACAAAAGCAATTCTCTATAGGTTTGATAACCCAGAATCTGTGGTTGAATGAAATAAATTTAAAAATCATGTCATTATGATTCTCGGATGAGGGTGTATTTTTCAAGTATCGTTATACATCAAATACGGAATACAAAATCGGCTTCCATGTTGAAAAAAGACTACCCTAATAGCATCAGCCACATCAAAAATCCTTTTATTTGATGTTTTTCCTATTGCGAATCATCGGTATGGGTCATGCAAGGTCCGCAAAAAATATTGGAAATCTGGTGGCGAATTGCTCGAATCCCTATGGCGTCCCTGGCTATTGGACGCAACTATTGTGGGTGGCTTGGAGAGTTCTACCGGCCAGTCATACATAAATATCGCATTATTCAAATACACGCCACTGGAATGGATTTTTGAGACCAACAATAGACATTTCTGGGAAGTTCAGCCATGCATAGCCCAATAAACGGTAGCACTTTTTACCCACCTCTTTACATCCTTCTGAGATCACGTGATCACTTTTCCACGGACACTTTCAAGAGAGGAGAATTCCGATAATTGATATATTTTTTCCATTTCACTGTAGTCGACCGCACTACAGGCGTTCTGTACCCATCATGGTGCTTGGGCACTATTCGAGGGGCACGCCCAGTACCCCTGGATCGAAATTTTCGAGAGCCCGCGCCGGGAATCGAACCCTGGACCGCCGAGCCACAGTCATTTGAATTACTCTTTTCCTAATTCTATAGCAATCCTTACATTTCAATTAACTATTGATTAATTTGGGTATCTTAGAAAGAAGCAACTTGGTAAACGTAGTCGAAACCAGTAGCAGCACGCCCAAGACACCCTCAGTTCATTGTTCTCATTGTTCGTTTCGTGGGCAAGGGTCTCATGACCAAAAACATATCAAATGCTACAGTCACCTCGATGACCATATCTCCATATTGTATATAGAAATATCAACCAGGAGTGCGATCGTCTTAGGAAAATATGTATGTACTGATTTCGGACCGCAAAAAAAGATCGCATGTGTGTATTTAACGTTAATGTGTTTGCCAGATGGATGGATCATGGATGATAGGATGCCAAATACTGGAATATTTGCGACACGATAGCTCAAAGCTTCAGCTGTATATATTGCATGTTCTATATATAATATATGGAGTAGGTAAGGGAGATGTAATGTCCTGTAATGGGACATTAGAAATCAGACTCGCCCTGCTTTGCCAACAATACACTGTATATGTTTATGTAGGCAATTTCGTTTTAGATCAGGCCGGACAGTCGAACAAATCAGCGGAAATCAGACATATACTTAAACCTTTTTATCCATCATACACGAATGATTAATGACAATAAGGCATAATTGCGAGAACTCGATTCATATGAATCGAGTTCTCGCAAGCTTCGTCGTCGATTTTTTTTGTTCAATTTATTTTTAGATATTGACCTGATTAGCAAACTCGTAATCAAATTATTTATGGTCCAATGGTGCGAGACTTTTAAATGTACAGAGTCTACAATTTTTTATTCATTTCCTAAAATTGCAAGCCTTACTTCACGTTGAGTTTTGCAAACGTTTTGATATATCCTCGTCAGATTTGTGGTACAGAATACTTCACCTCAAAATGGCGTTTTTACATTATAATTTTTCAAATAATTTTAAATTTTAAATAACTATTCTACTTCCCCCTTAATTAGGCCATAATATATTTAAACCTTGACTGTCATTTTTGTCAGACAATTATTGTTAATGTCACTTATCCCAATTGTTTCACGAAATCTGGGGTCTAAGGAGGTTACATCAGTTTGTGGTTATTTTCATATCCCTATAACAAATTTTGTGTCATTTGTTAGATTTTATTAGTGTTTGCACTGTACTTTTTGCTACCCTTTCATTTTGCTACACGTTTTATTAAAATTGATGTAAGCTTGTAGAACAGAGGACTCGCAAATGTAGTACTTTAATTGCATGTATTCAATATGTGGCCAAATTACTCACGTTTCCCAATTTTACTATAATTACCATCATTGTGGCGCATATAATGAATAGCAAGTTGTGCCCGGGACAGCGCCGGACGAAAAACCATTAAAAGAATCTGGGAATGCTGTCCCGGTCACAACTTGCTATTTATTATACTCGAGTAATTTATTCAAGACATCCTATTCTCATTATTTTTGATTATGGCACATACTTAAGGCATTGTCACAAGTAGTTGATTCGATTAGACGGTGTGGAAGATTCGCAACATAATTTCCGAAAGTCAAATTAAATTTAGACTGGGGATTAAAAGCGAAGGGAGCGTTAACCGAATTAAGAAGATAAAAATAGGAGGGGGATGCCTTTGGAGAATATATGGGAGATTGAGTCTACAAAAACCACCATAAGGATAACATTATTGTATTATAATACGTGTTTACTTAAGAACATTGTTTGCTCGCCAATAAATAGACAGTCATCTCGCCCACAAATTCAATCAATTATTCATAACTGGTGCAGCCGCAAAAATGTTTACGAACGTAATTTAAAAAACCTATGACAACAACGGTTGCTCATGCGTTGAGAATATTACTAGCTGTACACAGTATATGCCACCATAGGTGCCTCCTTCGATTAATACTGTACAACCCCGATCTCTTTCTAAATACCGCTATTCACAAAGACAAATTTCAAAATACGGCTTAATGATAGAATATCATTTTTGCGTAATTAACATTCAGAACATCTGCAAATCAACTGTATGAATTTCTCATTGTTCAACCCAATTTTGTTTTGTTTCAAAACATAATGTGTTTTCACTATTTTTTTCATTTTTGTTTAGCATTTCAAAAAAATTATTTTGCCAACGAAACCTGCCTTGAGGAAGTTGTCCAAGTCTATGTTTATGTCGCAGCGCTTTTGCTGATTCCCTGCCCAATTGGAGAACAGTCTTACGAAAACGATCGAGACAAACGCAACTGTAAAGACACGCCGTGCTGTTCTTACAAAAAAGACCCATTACGGAACAAATATATTCCAGAGAATAGAAATTCAGGTAATCGGCATAAACGACGTCGCCATGGTAACGGCGCCACAAACGGTTTGTTGATGGCCCACCGCGCCAGCGTCTATATGCAAGCACCAAACAAATGAGAATGGCAACAGGGCTTTACGATGTGCACACACACCGAAGTTATAAAACGAATTAGCATATAAAAGTGAATAGGCATTGTTCTATAATATTATACCCAATTGTTAGATCTATCATAGGATCTTCCTACGTGCAACTCTGAAGCCAAACCAATGCAACGTTTTAACAGTTTTCTAATGGCACTTGTTCCAATGTTATGGCACCTTAAAGTCGCCATTCGTTTTAATAGCTACATGTGTATTACAAACCTCAATTTGGGGACTTTAGATTTGCATTAACAAACAATATTTAATACAATAAATACCAGGTTGTGCAACAGAGTCGGCGACAAACTCTTCAAATAAAATTGCATAACTACTATTTAATAAGAATAAACTAAAATGGAAACCCCTTCAACAGACGAAATACAAGAACGATGACGATTCACACTTATCGAGACCTTCCAATCCTCATCTCCCGAGGAAAATTTAAATGATTTTAAATAATTTCATAAAACATCTACCTTGGTAGAACATATGACGAAATGAATGATGAAAATATTTACCTTGGTAAATATTTTATGAAAATATTTAAAATCATTTTAATTTTCCACGGGAGATGAGGATGCAGGAGAACTAATGGTAATATTCCGGATCATAAAGTACATTGTGAATTTTATTCACGGACTCCTTAATACTTTGGTGTTATATTCAAATGTCGTGCTATAGGCAGAATTTGTCAATCTTGATTCATATCGCGTCAAATAAACTTAATATGGCGATAACAATAAATAAATCAATATAAATCAGCAATGACTCGAGTGATGGTTATTTTTATTTTTTGATCCTCGCCAACTCGTCGTCGATTTTCTACGACACTGTCACGCGTTTGTTCTTTTATGCTTAATATGGTGACACTCACGATTTCTAAAAAAAATAACGTGTATTTCGGTTCAAGTTTGCGTAATGAACATACTTAACGAAAAAAGGAATCAGTTTTTAAAAAATCAGTGAGCTTGGCATTGCTAATTTGTGAAGCAATTTCGCTGACATTTTTCACCTGCTACGGCAGTAACCAACAGCAACGCCCTGCTGTCGTCATTGCAGAAAAAGGTTTAGAGAATGGAATAGAAAGAATAGAAAAGGTCAGACGAGTGCACGCATTGTGTGTCCCAGACTCTTGTCAGACCGATCTGGCGATTAAGAACGAGCTTAAATCATGCAAGAGATGGCCCGGAGCCATATGAACTCAAAAAATAAAAACACGCTGCACAAAGAGCATCTGCCCGCGTCATCATCTGCTATGCCATTTTTTCCCCAGCTACACTACCAGCTATACAGCTATACTACTACAGTCCGATTTCTCTGCAGGCACTGAAGCATCACCTGCTCTTTTTCGTCATTCCCTTGGCCTTCGCAATAAACGAGGGGAAGTTTAGCAACAATAAAGATAATAGTTTTTATTCTTCTTAAAACTTTATTATTTTGCTTTTATATTTTCTTCTTTTCATCAGAACAATGTTGGCTTAAAAAATCTTTCTTGACAAACAATTATTTCGTTTTTGGATAAAGATACCATATTATATTATACCGTTTACCACTACCACCACTATACCACTAGAAAAATTACCCGGCTTCGCTCGAAAGTCCCCGTAAAGTCGCCGAAATGTTTTTCAAATATTTGAAAACCCCGTTCTCTCACGTGTCATGAACTTTTTTAAAAATATTTTCGCCATAAAAACACCGGTTTTCAATTTTTCATATTTTTTCAAAAGCTTTACAATTTAAATTTTTTAATTTAAATTTTTCGTAGCCCAGTTGGTTAAGCGACTGACTGTGGTTCGGCGGTCCCGGGTTCGATTCCCGGCGCGGGCTTTCGAAAGTTTCGATCTCGGGGTATTGGTCGTTCCCCTCGCAATTTTCAATTTGAATTCATAAAACATTAAAATCCTGAAAGTGTGAAAGGGGTCCAGTTTAAGCTCGAGGTCTCAGGAACCTAAATATTAATTAAAGTACTGCACTAATTCCGAACAAAGATTATCATGCCAAACGCGCATCGCGTGTGCACTTTTTGGCGAGTGAACTATAAAACATGTCATGCATCGCAATTCGACGTTGATGGACAAGCTTCATCTCTCAATCTACCTTCCCCCTCCTTCTAGTTTCTTGGGCCATCTGACCCACCCACTTTCTAGGAAATGAGTGTGCGCAGGTGCAAAAGCTCATTCGAAAGCACAATCGCGCTATGAGAACGAACACAACAAATTGGTAATCACAGATATAGCTAGGCCAAGGCAACAATATCTTCCTGAGAATCCCAATCCATTTAAATGTTTTTGTACAAACGAATCTTAGGTTGCAATCAACTGAGACTGGTTTATTATTTACAGCGCGATTTCTTTCACTGAACAAGTTTAACTGGTGTTCTCTGGATCCCTCAATTTTTATTTAGAAATAACGTTCACATTTTGTTTTGAGTATTCTTTAATTAAAAAAATATTTTAGTATCAGTTGCAATCGGCTTTAAAATGCGCCGTATTTTGGCGGTACGACCACCCTCTTCAACCACTTTCTACAAAAGCATTAAAGTTATATTTTAAATAGTTTCTGCGTTCGAAACTGTCATTCTTTTCAAACCACGTGTCGCAAAGCGTAACGAAGTTGTCATGAGGATAGAGACTTTGGGTGACTTACAGACAGGGTTTTTTGGGTTGTTAGACCATACCCAGCAGCTGGCCATCGTCTCAATTACTCTAGTTGCAATTTGCCCATTGTTAAAGGGGCAGGTCTCCAGATAAATAACAAATAGTAGAATATATAAGTGAAACCTTTTAAACAACAAACATTTATATTTCATTGTTACTTTGTATGGTTTACTAGTTCCGAAATACAGGATTACGGAATTTGCTTGATTATTGAAAAATTACTTTCAGAATGTACTAGCCACCAAAACTAGCAATTTTTGTAACTCCAATGTTATCAATGCGAGAAATATCGAATTTTATAATGCGACTATGTTATATTTTTGTAAGCACATTCCTATTTCCGTAATAAGAGCAATATTTTCCAGATAGCCACTCTCGACCACGATCGGCCTTTACACAAAATAAAGAAATCGCTTTTGGACAACATGGAGCCATCGGACCAGCTGCTTGGCATGCGAACCAGCTCCGAGACTTATCGTCGCTTTAGGCAAAAATCTTCGCCCATATAACGGTCTGCTTCGCTGGCAGATTGTCGGTCAGCCTACATCATTTTCATCACAATGTCAAAGACCTTTGAGAGAGACACTGGCATTTGTCATTGCAGTTTGTCCCGATAGAGGTAGTTTAGGTGTTAGTTTTACATCGCCAGTGAATCTCGACCTGCTCGACCACCTTCAATGCAACTTAATGCACGATCTGATCTCAGCCTGAAGTAATCGGACCCATCACGGGTTTATTAAATTGCTGTGAAATTGATGTTCACAAATAATCAAACAATAAGAATTCATCAAGCGAAAAAACAATTTTCGTGAAGTGTCTTGCACGATGATTAAATTGCAATTTTTGTCCACTATTTTTCATGTATAAAGGGGGAACGTTTCTTCGATGAAACAATTTTAACTAAACTCTGAATTGCAGGACTACAATTAGAAACTCGGCAACGGAAATTTAAAACTTTTCGACAATTAGAAAATTAAGAAAATGTAGATTTGCGAAACACAAAGACAAACGTATCGACCAAAAGAACAATCAACAAATGACTTTCGTATCTACTCAATAATTTGAAAAATAAAAATGAATTTTTTTAAATATTTTTCTGGCCATCAATAGCGGCTTTCGGAAGCAAAAAATACTTTTTATTTTTCAAATTATTGGGTAGTGATGAAAGTCTGTGTTTCACAAATCTAAATTTTCTTAATTTTCCTATTTTCGAGAAGTTTTAAATTTCCGTTAAAACTATCTTCGTTGCCGTTGTAGTCCAGCAATTCCCAGAGTTTAGTTAATACTACCATCGGCTCCTATTCCCTTTCTTTGAAACAAATTTAGGTGGAACTTTAGGTTGGTTGACCACCTGGCAATCAATTTATTTAAGGATCAAGGAAATTCGTGATTCAGTCAGCGGCTTTCGGAAGCAAAAAATACTTTTTATTTTTCAAATTATTGGGTAGTGATGAAAGTCTGTGTTTCACAAATCTAAATTTTCTTAATTTTCCTATTTTCGAGAAGTTTTAAATTTCCGTTAAAACTATCTTCGTTGCCGTTGTAGTCCAGCAATTCCCAGAGTTTAGTTAATACTACCATCGGCTCCTATTCCCTTTCTTTGAAACAAATTTAGGTGGAACTTTAGGTTGGTTGACCACCTGGCAATCAATTTATTTAAGGATCAAGGAAATTCGTGATTCAGTCAACGCCTTTTAATGGGATTACCAAGCGATCACATAATATTCAGGGTTTCATCGAATGCACAATTTTCTTAATAATGGTAGCAAAATATGAATTAGAATTTACAGACAATATGAAGAAAATTTTTCCGAAAATATCACGAAGAGCTTCGAAGTTCAGGTGAAAATCTGGTTTGAAGTTGGGGCCGAGCCCAGTTCTGGGCGGGATCCGCGTGGACTCCCTTTGTGTCTTGTGTAGTTGGTCATCGCAGCTAAGGGAAAACACAATTACTTGGGCAGGCGCGTCCGACGCAGCAGCACGAGTAGAAGAGAGAGGACGGCGATGAGGATGGGTGGAGAAAAAGAGACGAAGACGTGAGACTTATTCTTGATGAAGTTGAGTGTATGGGCGAGGTGGGGGCCTGGCGACAAGACAACAATGCGGCCTTATGAAGGCGACGCAGAGAAAGCAGAAACAGATGAACTGTTTGTGCTCATGGTACGAGCATACAGTTTGATCAGATGTTAAAAATATTTATAAAATATTTTCAACTCTAAACAAACAGTTTTAAATAAAAAATTGGAAATTAATTGTTATTGAGTATCGACTCAATACTACGCAAATTAAAAAATTATATGGGGTCTTTTGAAGTGTCAAGTTTACAATTAATTTTATGTCAATAATTGGCAGACGCGAAAATCAGTTATTAATTTTAAAATTATAACCCCATTGGTTATCCTAATTGTCAAACTTTTCAAGAGACACATATTTCAAGAATCAGCGCAAGAATTAATAGTAGATAATGTTTTCATAATAAATTGATGAAACATTCATACTTATTTGCCTACATTCGTAAAAAAATCTAACATTTTTTATTAAAAACACACCCTACCAAGTTCTTTAAGAATTCCAAAAATTAAAACAAGAGAACAAACCGTTTTAAATACAACCAGTACAAAATTCTGCTCACTGAATATTGTTTAATTACTAAACACCTAAACCGACGTCGAAGTTGACCAGTCACATACCCAGATCCGCATAAGGAACAAAGATGATAAAAGATATTTTAAATCAGTGTCACCAAAATTCCAGGAAGAAAAAAAATACAAACTTCAAAAACATATTTTTATGCAATCAATCATAATACAATTTTACAAACAACTTGTCACTTCTTGACCCCGGTAAGCGCACTGCGGGAGTGTAGGAGGACGGGTGGCCAGAAGGAGACAATTCCCTACGCCCATCCGTCCATCTCTCGTGGACACGACAACCGGGCTTAACGGGACAAAGACGGACGACGTTCCCGGGCGGGGCGGGAGTCGAATGGTGATGAGACGAGAGGGGGAGAAGCGGGAAGATGGGGTGGATGGGTAGTATGTTCTAAGGGGCAGGAGTTGGGGAAGAAGGCGTGCGAATCTTTCAGAACGACACCATCTTGAGCACTCGCACGTGCCCGGGGCGGTACACGACTTCCAAGACGAGCCGTGTGTCCGTCGAGTGGATCTGGCTAACAGAGAGATAGAGTGCCACGAAAAGAATCTTGAAAAGCAGATTGACGGACTTATATAGCCACCGTTCTCGGATATATAATACTTTTAATACAATAGGTGATTTACGTACGCAGGATTGCACAACGACGACAACCACTCTTCCGAACTTTCGCGACCAATCTTCATCAGAGTTACACACGCGGCTCGGATACGGGCGTCGGGCTTCCGCATTCATCTTTTCCACAGGTCCGTGGGAAGGGTTCATCTTCCGGTTAAGCACTTATAACGGAATGGCATCATTTTCGAATTGCAAATAGCATGGATCACAAATGTGAAAAAACTACAAAAACTAGTGGCGGCCACTCGATTACAGAGTAGTTAGTCTGACTCTGTTTGAACAAATTTTGCACCGAGAAAATTTCATTATCAAAAATTATTTATCATTTCCACTGATAAACACAAACTTTTCTTTCTGCTTCCAATAATCACTGGCTTACGTAAAACGAGACGTGACCCAATAGCCGGTGCAATAGCCGGTGCAATAGACGGTGCAATGCGACTTTACCGCATTGCACCTGTCCTGTGTGTTTGCACATTTACGAGGGGCAGCCAAACGTACAAATTGATCGCCTGCATAAACAAAGCAGAACGATACACAAAATTAAAATTCTACTATTTGGTTTAACAAATAATGGGATATATCACGATTGGATGTGGAAGATTTGTGCACCACTAACGAAAGTCTGGCTGTTTCTTTAACTCACAGGAGCGGCATGAACTTTGTTCTTCTCTGCATCGTTGATCATGGATTTAATACTGTATACGCGGATGTAGGTCTACTTGCTGGTGAGTGACACGCGAAAGGCAAAATCATTTATCCACGCCAAAAGCATGCACATGCGGTCAATTACTGAAGTTTGGGCCAGTTTACCATTCTACATAGAAGTATGTCAGACACAGGTTTCTTCGGAACTCTGGCTTCATGAATGAATAATACATTTCAACTGAATACACGATTTCTGGCAATGTTGGCGAAGACAGGTGCACCATGCGTGAGTAAGCAAATTACTTTATCCTTATGCATTCGAGAAAGCACTCTGGACGGTCGTGTATTCAATAATAAATCTTGGTTGTTTTTGTCATATAATTTTAGAATGTACACAGTGCGAAACAAAATTATTCGAAAAATAAACTTTTCTATACTATTTATGTTAAAAGACGTGACGTTTTTCAAGTCTGGAACAACTTAATCCACCAGGACATTCGAGGCCAGAAAAAAAACTAGTCTTCTATTTATGCAAATTGGCTTTCAATTTTTCCGTGGGAAACAAATTTTCCGGTAGTTACGTGAGAAAAATGATCTACTAAAAACTCTGTACAATGCACGTCACACCCAAATTAACAGTGAACTATAGGCCTACTCAAAACCAACGTGACGTGAATTTCACCAATGCCTACGACACAGGGGAACACCCTTTTTGACCACGGTGACCCCCAGACCAACCCAGAAGTTGAGAACCTCGTTTAGTCACATGATCCGACTTCTAAAATGACAAAAAATATATAGTCGGGTGCCGTCTGGTTGCCACATTATTCTTCCACTGTCTGGATGCATGCAATGCACACAAAAAAATCTGAGTAGCTATACGAGCCGTCCATGCAGATTCTAGAGTTTCAATCACCCATCCATTTTCCCTTAACCTCAATGGACAGCTCACTGCACCATCTGCCAGGATTTTCTTTTTTGTACTGTTCACATGTACAGGGTGAACCTAAAAATATGGACTCCTTTTATTATTTTTAGTAAATCTGCCCAAAATAGTCCTAACTAATTTTGGCTGACTTATTAAAAATAATAAAATGGTCTAATAGTTTTAGGTTGCCTCATGAGACACTCAATCAGACATACTAAAATAGTAAATATGAAGCCGATAGTAGTAATAACAAAAATATAGGACGATTGCTTTGATTCTCAAATCTACATTTTCTTAATTTTTCCTGAAGAGCATACATAAACGTTGTTTATCGACGAACTTGTTGCAGACTCTATTGTTGCCCAAGCAACCATTAAAACGTTTAATTGTACGTGGGTCTTGGGAATATATGCCTGTTGCATAGATTTAGTTGAGGGAGAAAGGCATGCATGCAAACATTTCTGTCAGGCTAGGGTGATCCATTTTTAAGGGAGTGCTAGGTGGGGGATAAAAGATGATTGAAATTTGAGTAGCTTCTAAATAGATAATCTGATCGCTCACATCACTGCTGCATTTGGGCTCTAGCACAAAATGAGCGTTACATCATATTGTGTGTAAGTTGCCCTGTCATAAGAGATTTTCATTCAAAACTGTGGAAAAATACGGAGACGCGAAATAGAATGGATACTGATTGTCTAAAAACCAGAGAACAAAAAATTAGTACACACTAGACCAATGACACACACCCCTGAATAGTGAATCGACCCCAAACTCGAAACCCTGCACCCTGTAGATAGAGATCCGATCCACTTGACCATCTCTTTCGGATGAAATTACATTTTATACCTGCCCATAAAAAGTTAAAGAACCACAACCCTAGGCCAACCTGGTGTCCGCCCAACGAATCTAGCCGCAATGCCGCATACACATGTGATATAGTGACGAGGAGGCACTTGGTCAGTGGTCACGCAACAACGCTAATTCGATAGAGGACGCATGCGGCTGCAAAAAGACCACTAACAAGATCCCGCTATTATCTGCTGGTGCAAAAGGCTTCTCTCGCTCTCTCTCTCTCCCTCTCCTGCGGACAAGGTGACCGTGAGAGAGGGATAGAAAGAGCTATATGGAATAATACGAGCGGTTCCTCTATAAAAAAAAGTGCGTGCAGGACACTATCAAAGCTGCTCTCGTTCTCGGGCACACACTCGTTTTACCTGTGTGTTGACGAAGTTTGGCACTCGAAAGTTTGTTTCGCACGACGAGGCGCGTAGGCGTAGTGTATATTTTTTATAGTGGCCGTTCATAAGGGAGTCATCACATCTCCTGACCAACTAACAGAATGCGCTTCACTTGGTCAGCTGGTACAAGCACCATGAAATAGTGAACAAGTCAGTGACAATCCACACCAATCGGTTATCATTAATATTTTTCATCGATATGGACGCTTTTCTGAGAATTTTACTGGCTATTCTATAATTCCTGGAAAATGTAATGACCTACACGAAGCTATAAAGATAAATTACGATTTCAATTTCGAAGTCTTTCTTGGAATTTCACCAGGTGCACGTCAAATAAATCGCTATTTAATTTGTATTAACTGTGAAATAAAAGCATCATTTGTCATCCATATTTATTACAAGAAAAATTAGATAGCCACATTTTTATAATTTGTTATTCTCCGAATGCTCGGGTTTCAGCTCATCGGTGTTTCGCAATTATGTTGTATAAGGATAAATTAGCGTAATATTCCTGGATAGAAACCACGCAAACTCGACGAGTTGGCGAGACTCCATAAATAAAAATACAATTAACACGAATGGCATGTCGAACCGACACGTGTCACGTTTAAACAAAATGGCGTTACTATTAAAGAAATTGTGTAACCATCGTAACTACCAGAATCACTGGAATAAAGAAGAGGCTGTGTAACCTATCGAGCACCTAGGTACGCCGTACGCCATCGCTGCTGTTATTTTTAGTACGAGGCTGTCAGGTAAACGACATAATGGTGGGGAGAACTGGACAACAGCCTTTCTGTTCACATCCATCACGCCTTTTCCTCGGATCGACGAAAGCGCTCACCGCGCATACGGGGGCGCCCCCTACAATACAATGACGTGGATGGGATGGAGGAAGGAAGGGGGCACGGCGCCGTGCAGCGTAGGCCTAATGAAAACGACAACGTCTGTCTCGATGCACAACACACGGCGGTATGTGCCGCAGCAGGTGATACCGAAACCTGGGCCCGCGCAGAACAAGAACGAACTCTGTTGTCTACGATGTTTTCTTTGGCGTTGATAAAAGCGCTGCAGGAATTGTCAGCGCGCAAATAATAATGTTGTTTATGGCCAGCACATCGCTGTTGGCTAAAAAAAATGTGGACCGGACAGATGTTGGTGATATTTATTCGCCAACTCATCTTGTTCGTACCATGTCCACATTTGAAAATAGGCAAGAACGCGAAAATTCCTGCGGTTAAGCTGGTTTATCATCAAGAGACCGGTGACGTGTTGTGATTCACCCAGACACATTCTAGAAAAATTCAAGCCACTTAATGCATCCGGATACGAATAATTTAAAAATAAACAGCTTTTCTTGTCACGAAAATAGCAATTGCTCAGAAGGCCAATTGCGCATTAAGAATAAATACACTAACAAAGAAACACATCAGTCTCACAAGCTTCTATTCACTTCGAATGTAAATACAAAACATGGCGTCGGCACTTGACTGTTTGCTTTTTAGTATTACTTGAGAAGAACAGAGTAAACGGTTACCTGACAAATTTGAGCGGGAAAATTGCTGCGCCAGTCCCGATCTGAAATTGGCTGATGGTTGTCATTCATCGCTAATTCTCGTCGCCGATAAAGTCAATATATCTACGCGCACAGTTTGATTGTTGAGGTATTCACCATTTGGCTGTACTTACTCTTTTAACAACTGATAACTCAAATCATTACAAACAACAGCAATCCGATTAAAAACAACAACGACGGCGGCCATCTTTAGAACACTGCACAAATTTCACGTGCGTTGCGTCAGGGTGGCCCCACTGTCCCAACTTGGTCAGGGTAGCCATACACAACAGAAACTAAATTTCACCAAACGAGAGCGATAATGTCTCAAACGTATTAATATATCTCGTTTCCCTATAATTTAAGACAATTCGAAATCTAAAATTGAAATCTCTAAAAAATGAGAGCGGAGAAAAAGTCTCAAAAATGAGACTTCTCTTATAAGATATAGAATTTCTCTCATAAGATATATTGAATTATCTTAAAAGAGATACAAATTGTCTTAGAAGATATATAAATTGTCTCAAACGACATTTAATCGTAAATTGAGTCCACACATGTCTCATTTTAAAGATATTTTTAAGTGTGTAGGCAGCCCAAGTTAGGCAAAATTACCAAGTCACCTCTTAGGGGGAGGTGGAACTCTTGAGCATAAAAAGTATGGTAAGGCCTCCTCAACTAACATTTATAACCAAACGCACCCATCAACGAATAATGCCACTCGATTCCGCGGCCAAAATGCCTTCGACATTTTTGGGAAGTCATTAAACTATCCGGCGTCAATTACCACCGCTGGAAAATAGCATATTAGGACAAATTCTATGAAAGTGGGCCGAAAAAAAATTTCAGTTCAAGCAAATTGGTACATTTTTCAAGAACCATGCGTTAATTAAGGAAAGTTTGGCTCCTTCGTCGGTAAGACTTTATTACAAAATATAGCAGACCGGAGGCAGTAATCGATTTTGCATTCACTTGATCGTCTACACACAGTGCGAGTGTGTGAGCAATGACTTACTTCAGGCGAGCATTGGCGAACAGAGGTGCGATTAATGAAAAAATGGATGGCGCAGGCAAGGAAGCAGGCAGTCAGGCAGCCCAAGTGCTAATGAATGTCATTTGTATTTATGGTCTAATTAGAAGACGAAGGCGGTGTGACAAATTGCCTCCGCCGCTATCTAGACACGAGTTGGTTCCAATTATACGATTAGCGTCAGTTGCTGTAACCAAATCTCGTTCCATGATCGAAAGTAGCCTTGCGCGTCTCGCCGATATAAGGTGCTCGGTAGTCGGTAATTAATTATTTCTTGGTAAGGACAAAATACTTTTTTATGTGTTAATTTTGCTGACCCATCGAATAACTTTTGCCTTTATACCAGCAAAAGGAGATTGGCTGACCTTAGATCCAAAAAACATGCACAATAAATCACAGCAGTATTTTATTCAGTTACCTCGACATATATTAATTTAATTAGTTACTTCATGATTTAATTAGTTATACAATTTGATATGAAAACATGACACAATTGTTGGAAAAATCAAAACAAATATGAATTAGTTAAAATACGAGTAGCAATGATGTTATTTTAATTGAAGAAAGTGTTTATCCTATGTTACTATTGTAACTATTTCATTTTTTTCAATATTTGAATGATTTTTCCAACAATTGTGTTTTTCAATTTGATAAAGACGACGAAAATAAATTATCTTCAATTTCCAACGTCACGAGAATGAGTACAAAGTGCAATTTCTTTTTGGCAATGTAACATAACAAATTTGGTGTCGCCCTGTACGGACGAGAGCCATTGCGTTGTTTGTTGCCATTCCCATGCTGAGCACACCGCCCGAGTTGTTTCGACCAATTTTAATTCTTCCGGAACGACTGGGAAAAGAGCAAAACTTCTTTGGACCCCGTCCGCTTTTCAAACCGCGATAAAGTCGCCCGCGATGAGGAAGCGGTGAATTCAGAAAGAAATGGCCGTACGGCAAAGAGATCTATCGGTAGAGTGGAGACACTGGTATAGATCTTAGCACTTCCTCACGGATCAGGTTTCTTAGCTTATTTTATTTTTATTTTGCCCAATCAACTGTAGTCAACCGCACTACAGGCGTTACGTCCCCTCATGGTGCTTAGGTACTATGCGAGAGGAACGATCAGTACCCCGGGATAGAAATTTTGGAGAGCCCGCGCCGGGAATCGAACCCGGGACCGCCGAACTACAGTCAGTCGCTAAACCAACTGGGCTACGACGAGTCGTACGTTTTAATGCCGCAACATTGTATTTTCCAGTTTGAGTGTTTAAATTTGTCAGTCTGCATAGTCATTTTGAAACTCTACGAGTATTTAAGCAATCTACGAATATAAATCAATTTTAGAGTGTCTAACTTATGACTCGGCGGTCCCAGGTTCGATTCCCGGCGCAGGCTCTCAAAAATTTCGATCCCGGGATATTGGTGAAAATGTGCCCATCGCATAGTGCCTAAGCACCATGAGGGGTACAGAACACCTGTAGTACTGTTGACTACAGTTGATCGGTAAAAAAATACAGTTTTAAAGATTTTATGCTGTATATTTAAAAGTATAAAACTAATTTGCTCATGCCTGCATGGAGCATCTCCGTATGCCTAACCCTGCCACCTGCTGTTAAGTGATTGTGGGAAAGATTTGTCTAAGACGGGCAACAGCTATCCGCTTCCACCAATACCAATTTCTTTGGCATGCGCAGAACTGCGCGCCGATCCTGGCAGGTGGCGCTTCTTTTTAGTCGTGCTTATCCGAACAGAAAAGGGAAGAAAAAAGTAAGGCAAAAGGAAAGCCGCCGAGCGAACAGTCTGAAACCCAGTGGAGCGCGAACGTGCGCTCGGGAGCCCCAGCCCAGTCAGCATCTCGAGTGGAAACATCGCCTTGAATTTCTTCTAATGGCAAACGAACGAATGGAGGCATTCAGCGGAACTGGAATCTGCTCCTTCGCCTGGGCCTCCGCCTCGTCTCCGGGAATCCCTCGGAGACCCCGTTCTGGTTTCACGCAGATGCTCGACCTGTATCCAGAACCACGAAGCCCTCATTGGCGCCACGCAACGGCTGATCCAAGATATCGACATCTCTTTTGATACAACCGGATGTTCGAGACGTTGGACTATTGAAGACATCTAAACAGTCATGAGTCGCAGGCACTGCATTAATCATGTCATGGAAATGGTTTTTAGGAAAACAATCCAATTTATATGTACATACTCAAGTGAGTTTATAATAGTATTTATTCTTAAAGATTAGAACGAGCAATCCTAAACAAAGGGGCATTGATTTCGTTTTTAAGAAATCTGCAAAACATGAAAACAAAGAATATTTTGTGAACAAAATTAGGAACACAAGTAAAATCTTTGGAAATCGTTGAACTTTCATTTGTCTTTCAGGGTTGTCATTGAGCATGTTTACGTTATTTTATGGATTTAAAATCAGGGGTTCATCTCGTTTCATTTCGTTTCTCGGAAATCCCATCCAAAAATAATTACTCAATAGCGGCAATATTTTGTAATACCACAATGGTATGATAATGCAACGAAAACATCGCAACCGAGACGTCCGTAAACACGAACAAAAATATATTTTTTGCGGCATTAATTTAGTTCTTGGATGCTAGTGGATCAGACCTGTTCGAACGCAGCGGTCAGCGGTGGTCAGCTTTTTTTGTCCACACGACCGAGAGAGCGCATGATGCACAGCTACCGATCGGACACGGAACAATGGGACTGCAGTGCTTGAGACCCCGCTGTGTAGTTTATTTGGTTGATCATGGAGACCTAGGTGGAATGGATAGTGGACAGATATCTTCGCCCAGCTTCGCTTTTATCCTCATCAGACCGGAGCAAGCTAGTCAAACATGACATTCTTAACGCAAGCTGGAAATAAATCAACTGCTGTATCAGTATTTTGGCAAAGTAATAGCAGAACTATTGTTTGACACTAATGTATTAGCATATTTTGTATTCCTTGTGAATTTCATTGATGAAGCACGAACTACCAGTTGTTTGAACTTGCTTGGGCTTAAAAATATCGATTAGTACTGATGAGGCGCTAAATAACATAATTTGTCTAGGCGCAGAAAAATATTGATTCATGTAAAATCTAAAGACTAAGGCACACACAACAAATCGGTATCAGGAACTGTAATTTCGCCATCAGTTTTTCATCTGTCCGTTTCAGATATATTTGAAAACAAGCGCCCGTTGTGATAAAATTCCATTGTTTTATTGCCAATTCACATTGTCCTGTGAATGTACGCTACAGATAGAAAATAATCATCAAATAAATTTATATCTACTCTGAATGAACGCATAAGATATAACCGAGCAGATGCAGACAAATGCTTAACGCGGGGAGAAGGAGACAGCTTAACGAAACTCCCCCTGAAATTGGCAATCACCGCTAACAAGAAACCTATGCGGGTATGCTGTATATGCTACGAAGCAACTTTAATTAAAATATAAGCGTTTACAAGTTTAAAATTGCCTGGGACTATCTATTAACCACTCGTTCCTATTAAGATATAATCCGATGAATTAAATACGTGATACCTGAGGGAAACGTGTTGAACCTGTCGCAGTCTTACCGACATACACACACAGTATGTACATTTTACATGTATATGCTAAATCAGCATTTACATTATTTAGTTTTTGCTTTAACTTTTCTTATTTCATATTCAACTATTTGCTTAACTAAAAGCGAGACGTTTGGGATGAAGTGCGTATCACATTCCCATATCTCAATAAGGCAAGTTCACTCCACTGTTTGATCGTTAATGTTTGTACAGTGGGTCGTTTATAAAGCGTTAAGCGTACTACAAAGGAGACGCCGGAGCTGAACACATATTGATTTTAGATACTGCTAGTTACTTTTATGAAAGAGCAATACCTGCCCGTGTAACAGATCCGAAAGTTTAGCAGGGGTTGACTTTGAGACAACAGATTAGCAGCGCCCGGTCACTTTGCAACTGTACCCTGACCTTTGAACTATTAACAAAAATGATATTTATTTACTTTAGTTGGGAACACGTTAAGTCAAAATATGGTTTTTTTGCGAAAAAGATGAACATGAAAAACGCATGCTTAGGTCTATTAGTCAAATGCAAGATAATCAAATAAGATAATTTGGACATGCTGGGATTTCGATTGACACATTTGAGCAAAGAGATTCCCGTAGCAAAGCAATTTCTTGCGTGATCAGAATTCACAATGAAAATTTTAACCTCGGTCACAAAGAGATAAAGAAATCTTAAGTCACTCCTCAATGTGAATTCAGTAATGACATTTTACGCAACAAGACAATTACATTTCACAGTCAACTGAGGCAGAACGAACAGTAATCACCTTCTGCATTCGTGTGCAAGTGGCACGAAAGCAAATCGTAAATCAATTTTACTATTGCATACAAAATATAAATCAATTTTTATTAAGCCAAATCTTGGTGGTAGGCAAGTAGCCCGTGCACGACTGCATGATTGGTGGCGCCCTCTTTTATCGCTACAGCAGTCGATGGCAAAGAGACAGTGGCTTCCGTTCAGAATCGTTGTAGCCCACCCCTGGTCGGCCATTTCGTTCCACTACCTGACGCCTCAGAGTCCGCCGGCGATAAAAAAATAAATGTAATTTGGGAATGAATGATATATCACTTTCCGGACTCCTGATGGTGTTCCCGCTGAGCGGGAATTTCACACCGTGCCGATTTTAATTAAGGAACAGCAGGACCGCTGCGCGAGAAACAGGCGCCTCAACGTCACCGCGATAAGATGGCGGGGAGGGAACCCGTAAATCTCGTAGGTCAACGATTGCTCCTTTCAAACTACTTCTCGAGGTCTGCTCACCTTACCTCAAATGCTTAAGCGATTCCTGGCGCATTTTTGAAGGTTGAGCGGAGTGATGTGCTAGAGTTTCTTATATGCTTCAATGGAGGTGAGAATTCACTAACGGACACTCACTGAAATACGTCGAAACATATTGTTTGACTAACATTTACCTATAATTTACTTATAAGACATTTTTCGGTCACTTTTTCTTGAATGAGTTATCAAGGGAGCCAGCTCATATAAACTATCCAGTTTAGCGCTTTCACCAGCGCCAGTTGACTAACATTTTACTAGTAGTTTGAAAGGAGCTAGTTTCCTAGAAATCTGTCAGTTTTGCTTCTAAGATAGGATTTCGTTAGCTTTAGTCTAATGCATGATAGTCAGTATATCTACATATAATAGTTTTCAGCCATTCAAGTAAATCTAAGAATGCGTTACTTAGTTTCTTTGAGTGAAATGAAGATTAATTTAGCTTTTTTAAATATATAGAGCTTACTACAAGTTGCGTGAGATCTTCTCTGTGGCAACGAACACCACATTTCCAATACACGAAATGCAAATCTGTACAAATCCGAGTATATATTTAATGAGTCATTTAGTGACCCCATCCAATATATATTACAAGTGAAAGTGGTATGGAAACGGCTAATTCCAGCGCAAAGCCGCCTATTTAATCAGACTAAATGAGAACCTAAATGTACTTACATGTAGATACACAATTTTGTTGAGAAATGAGCAAAGACCGCAAAACAACTTCCAAACGTACAGCTGAGAAGCCTTTCATCTCTCAATTGATACAGTTCTGTAACCTAGCTACGTAATGCTGGTACATACGAATGTGCCCTGGCTCCTCGTTTAGACAAAATGTGTAGACAGCGGTATTAATAATACATTAAATCCATTTAAAAGCACTTTCCAATGTAATGTGTTTCAGGAATCGGACAAACTCGTGCGAGGGACAGAACACATACACACATATTAAAACTTGTGTAATGGGTCCAATATTTACTAAGAGCTCATTCGATAATTGCTCCGGAGGCACAAAAAGGATTAGAATGATCCTTTGCTCGTTGCGTAGACTACAACCCTTTGTGTCACTAACCGCAACTCTGTAGACTCTCAGCTGAATGTGATCTGCAACGATTCCATCAACGATGTATTCTAAATGATTCAGTTTTCGACCATTACCAATTCACCTTTCACTTTTGTCTGCGTAACGACGGCCAAACGTTGGACCTAATGGTTTTAGTCTTATGGGAACATCATTCATCTCATAACTTTCTATTTGCTTCGAATACAGATTGAGACATTTCCGTTTGAATGATTAACTTTCGTCGAATGGAATGTTTAAACGTACCCAATATATTCAGCCGGTGTTTAGCCAGAAATAGTCAGCTAATAACTTATCTGCAAATCCGACGGGCAAATCAATTATATTAATTGAAAAATGCTCACGTGTTAAGCAAAGCCATAAAGAACCATATCTGTTTCTGCTTGAAGCGAAACGACATTCCAAGAATTAATCAAAACTAGAGGGAAAATTAATAGACGTTTAGAACAGGCTGTTAATGGTAATCATCGGAAGGTAAAATGATGAATAAGCATCGGTAACCAAATACATAGGGCTCTAATACATCAGGCTCGCGAAGACTCGTTTATGCTAGCGGGTTATAAACAAAGCAATTTCAGCAGTGTAATCTGTCAGGGGCGACTCTGACGGATAGAACTGAGCGGCGATTTAAGACTATTTATCTTTTTCATCAACTTTCGTAAAACAAGTGCGTTCGGATTATTAGGAAGAGTAACCGGTCGATTTGTCAAAAGCCACAGGGGAGGAGAGAAGAAGGCATGTCTTGCGTGTCTTGTTTGCACAAATCATAAGTTCGAAGGCACACGTTGGTGGTAAATGCTCAGTGTCCAAGAGCTCTCCCTCCCTTTCTCCTATCTGAGCCTTGCCGGGACGTTCACTAATGTTGTATCTTCGAAACGGAACACAAAAATTACTTCTAACGCGCCCAATAAATCGAGAACCTTAGCGCCATGATCAAGATAGCATTCTTGAACATATCTTCACCCCCCCCCTCTTTTACACGACTTTAATTCCAGAAAATCCGTTGATGCGGTAACGTCTTTAAGACTATAACTCTTAAAGTGACTAATCATGTTTTCTGAATGCAAAACTGTTCATTCGAAATTGTGATTACAATACTCTGTATTTAATCGAAAAACTATTTGGATGGGAACAGGATTATGCTGATGGCAATTGGAATTCACGATTTTGTTTTAAGCTGCGCGCCTCTATAGGCGACAAGCGCAACCTGCCGTCCAAAAATAACGAAATTTGTGTTGGAAATGAACTCTGTCATCAACACTCAGTTCCTCTTTCGTTTTAACCGACTGCACAATAATCATTTTCACTTAGGACACCCGTATTAGCACCGCAATTCAATATTTGAAATGTCATAATGTTATCCCAAATTAACATTTGCTAAGATATAAATTAATTGTGGAATCATGGTAAGGTCTAAGTGGATAATGGGTATTTGGAACAAAATGCATATTGGAATATTTATAGTGTCCAATAAGGTTTTTGATGCAGATTTAAATACAGCCACCTACAAATACGAATTATATGTAATTTCTGAACTGAAGGAGCTTTTTCTTTGTTCGTTTTGTGGCAAGTGTAATCATGTCCTCACCATCGGTTTATTCAAATCTGTTTCAAGATTGAAGAAGCGAGGGTGACCTGTAACCCGACAGCTCTACTGTCGTCGCCCCCGACAAAAACTTTGACAGCTCTACAATTTTGGGCGGCCGTACGCAAATGGCCTCTTTTCGATGGCGCGCGTGCCGCGTGCAGCCTGCTCATCCACATCCGGTCGTAACCGTGACTCCCATCCGTTTTACGATCACTAAAGACTGAACCAATGAGCCCACGAAACCTATTACTCTGTTGCGAAGAACTTGGAATTATGGCTGCCATTTTGGGTGCTCTTGTCGACTCGCGGCCGTCGTCTATCCTCCTCCGCGTATCCTCCTGAGAGACATCGAGCTCAAAATTCCCAACCGTTCGTGTTTTGATATTGAATTTGTATAGATGCTAAGATAATGTTTTTTTAAAATCCTGAATTCTTTGAATATAGACTCAACATGTGAAAGCCAACAACCGTATAAGTCGGGTCATTGTATAATTTGCCGCATGAGAAGGTTCTTAAAACTTAAGACACCAACCCGGAAACTAAGAGGAGCCCCTAAAGTAATTATTTGCAAATGAGGAAACTATTAACAAAGGAGAACATCTAACCCACATCTCATTATAGAATAAAATGTAAGCAAAGTAATTCGACTAATTTTAATGGCATTTTTTCCTTGAAGCAGCCGTCGATTTTCACGTTAAATACTGCATTAGCATTTTTTATTCGGCATGGTTTAAACTGCCAGCTTTTGCATAAATGTTAACAGCAACCGTAAGAAGCAAACTAACTATGGATTCGAAAAGATGTAATATACGATATTACTAGTCACTATCTCAGTGTAGATGATAGCCGTGTCCAACCAATCAGATACAACTAGGGTCTAGTGAGGAGTTGGTCCACAGTGCTGCTATGTCGGCCGCAAAAAAGCTATACACACAACAAACCAACCAATAAAAAAGGACATTAAATGAAAGCATTTTTTCGTCCGCTATTTCTCCCCTTTCCTTTCGCTGCATATAATTTCGATTGAAACTATTCGAGAGGAAAAATAAAACACAAAGAGAACAGCGAGGATCTTATTTTTTTGGTCCAAGTCTGGCGTAATCTAGAAACGACAATTTGTTAGAAAGGGATCAACAGCACAGGGCTCATTTCAACAACCCATTTTAACCAAAATGTAAAACTTTTTAGTCAGAAGCACGATTGCCGGATTTCGATATTTCTATTTTTTTCATGGGGCATTTTAAAGTCAAAATTGGCAGAGGAAAAACTAGGAATCGACATAATGCGGTAGGTTAGAACTCAACCTCCCCTTCTGAATATGATAACAATTTGGAATACATTATTACATTGCGATTGCTTCCTTACAATTACACTAGAAAATGAATCCATAAAACCCGGTCAGATCAATGTGATGGTGGTGTCATTGTCCTTTTTGTCATTTGGACGAATTCGCTTCTCGACCGAGATAGGATTTCGGTCTGGCATGGCTCCAGTCTTTTGAGCCTCATAGACGAAATAATGCATTACTTGGGGAGATGAAAAACCTAATAGACTTTTTCACGTACTGAACACCAGGCGGAGAATACAAAAAAAAAGAACGTCAGAGGGCAAAGCCTACAAAAAAGGGAGCACGACCGATCTTGTATTTAACACGCCGATGCTTCATCTTAGTGGATGCTTTGTTTTCTTTTTCCGGTCATGTGTATAATAGGTGGTGCAAGGGGATGGGGGGGGGAGGATGATGAGGAGGCGATGGCCAACGCGATCTAGACGTACAAAAATGGAATAGCTTTTGCTTCCGATTTGGGAAGGAAATGCCTCGACCGAGCGCCTTTCAGAAGGAAAAAAAATGCACACGGGATCGCTCCGGTCGGCATTCTTGAGCTGGGCAGAACAATGGAATCGATCGCAAACCTTTCGCTATTTTGTACAGTCATTACCAGGAAGGAAATAATGAGCTTGCCGAGTTTGCACGTATTTCGCTATGTATGCAACTGCAATCGTTCTTGTACATTTTAGTCCAATCGTATCTTGAGTGGAAGTTTTATTTATCAGACGTGCCAAAATGATTTAGATCTCCTAGATAAAAACTAGTGGCGACCTAGGAGATAAATTCGGTAGCATGATAGTTATTCGTGCCCTCAAGTGGCGATACAGAGAATCAGCTGGATCTTTTCCAACCAGCCCATCACCAATCAACTAACCGATCACAAATACGAATACAGCGATGTTTTGTTAAGTTGTCAACGTTCAAACGACCTAGTAGTGAATTATCAGAAAATATTTGGCTGACTAAGAGCCACTAGGGGAGAGACAATTGCCATATGTCGCCACCTGGCAAACGGCAAATTGATTACCATTTATCAACATGGCACAGCACCCATTTAAACAAAAATATATTTGGCTCAGATCGATCTAACAGGTTGGACGACTTGTGTTGTTTCTATGCATTTATTGTCAATTGCCATCATTATGTATTGTAGCAAATACATTTAACAACAGCCGCAAGCAGAAAATAGCAAGCAACAGAATTGGTACAAAACGATTTTCTTATAATTCTGAAGTATGTGTATATTCGAATTGTAGGTAAGTTGGCAATAATTTCTTTTGTGGCGGACATTATTATTTTTCGCAATACCTGTTTAGCACGCCCGTAGACGTCAGATTTGGAAACAGAACAATTTCATTGTTATACATTCCATAGTTCTCCTTTATGCCCACAAACAACGTCGATCCCGTTTGAAAACCACTGTAATTGGTTGTCCTACATCCATTCCGCAGAAACGTGATAGAATGGCCCGAAAATAATTATGGCTAACTGAAAACATATTACCAGGCCACTCTCTCTTTCACTCCGATACGCCCACAGCAAAGCCATTCCGGATCCGGCCTCATATTGCATTTGGCAAAAGACATGGTTACGCTACACGATTTCGAGCCGATAAATTATGCAACAGTTGTGACGAATATAGTTGAGCGTTGCTTTCGCTACATTAGTAGCTTTAAACGCAAATGAGCTGAATATGGCTGCTGGTTATAAAATGTCGAGAGCGCGTGTAATGCGCTCGATTTAGTGGAGCCACGAAATATTTCACTCGCAACACGCCATCCAATCGTGAAAAGCGGCGCAAATGCTTTTCACGTGAGATTATTATTATTATTATTATTATTATTAAGGTTCAGGAAAAATTGTTAGCAGAGAGCCAAAATTGGCAATTTGCTGCCAAACAAGCTTCCGTTAATGGAGTTGAGCAACAACGGGTGCTGCGCTGCAACAAAGTCTCGTCGATATAAAAGTTTTAACAGTGTCGTGGTTGGTCTTTGCATATATACATGCGTTTACGACACGGGGGAAAAAACTAATTTGACGGTTGTCACTCGTGGCCTCCGTAAATTGAATTAACAGCCAACTAAAAATTTAAAGTTGAGCTGTCGAATTTGTAAATGCCGGTAGTACACCGAGACCTCTGGAGAACATTCCATATTCTGTCCCCGATCAAATTAGTTAAGCGGAATAGTAACTGTTATCAGATCTATACATGTAGTTGAGAGTGTATTTAAGAACAAAAATTTACAATCTGAGAACAATTCAATAATTCATATATCAAGTTCTAGTATCACAATTGTTATTATACCTTGAACGTTTTATCAAATAGACCATGACACTAACTTGATAAAACCATCTTAGGAACATCTTCAAATAGCACTTGTACAAAATGTTATGCGTTCACCATATTGAGAATAGATTGTTGACCATATTATATGTAGAAATACATCTTGAATTGATAAATCTCAAAGTGTTTCTAGTCGTCGATAAAATTAAATATTTTTCGGATATAAATAATTAGTCTTACATTTGATATTCTTCAGTCAACAAAGGTTCAACAAAAGTTTGATGCGTTGAAAGAGTACCGACGTCTAACTTTAAGGAGATTACCGCTTAAACACTGCCTAACACAATTTACGGAACAGGGTCAACATCGTTTGGAAAAATGCAATAATTTCTAGTTGTATACCACCACACTGGCTCATTCAACATTCCGCGGGAGCACTTTAACTCCCCGTATATGCGAGGAATCAAGTTGTATTAATCAAGAGGTTTAATTCCGGGAGTAAGCTGGAAAGGGGAGCGTACTGAGTGCATTTGGAAGATGGAACGATTCGCCTCTCCTTAATCCCCTCATCCATACATCCAACTTTCGCAATTCCTCTTAATGCAACAATATGTGTCGTCGGTAATGCACAATGCGTGGCCTGGCGCACGCCGAACAACGTGACACGCGTCATGGGGGTAGGAGGAGGACGGGAAGGGGACGCGGCGAGAAATGGAAAGCCGGGGAGGAAGGGTGAGGTTCAGGGATGGAGTGGCGGTGTAGAGTATAAAACGCGACCCGCCTACAAACTGCACTAATTTTTGGTGATCGAAGTAGAAGGTGGCAGTGCGTTGCACGCGAGCCAGAACTATCACGGATTTAACCACCTGAGACCTCTTGATGCACTTATTCAGCCATGAGCTTATCGCTTATCCGCTTCTTTCAAATCACGCATTGTGACACCGGGAATTCCTGACAAACTTCTGTATGATTTCAATCCAATTTGGTCCCGCAATTTGGGATTTAATTGACAGCTTCTTCAGTTTCCTTGGCATTTCACTTCGCTGGTAGACAACGTGCATGCTCTCAGGAGGGTAAGTGGTACACCGTGCACATACACGGGTTCGCGAGCAACTGAAATAATTAGCGGAACGAGGCGTTAGGTCGGCGACTGTTCTCAGCGAATAGAAATGCGGTGAATTTGCAACCCCCGTCGTGAAAATGAAAAGTGAAGGATAATATCCTATTAAGACCTGAGCTGAAATGTAAAAAACAAAGCGGACGTATCTGGTGCGTGTGTGTTATAAATTGCAAGTAGCAATTATCGCACAATCAGTATTTTTTAATAATGAAGGGCTTTTTTATAGGAAGTCAGTGTGATACTAAATCGGAAATGATGAATTAGGGTCAGCACCGAATGAAAGACGAAAGGAAAAAACGAGTTCGCCACTCGGTTCGTCTTTCATTCGGTACTGTCCCGAATTCACCATTTCAGATTTAGTATTTTTTAAGTTTGGCTTCTTTAAACTGAACTTTGATCTTTCTGCATTTCTTAAAATATGTAGCTGAAGATTTAGATGCTTTGGTAACGTTTGAAAATAAGTTACACCTTTTCAAACGTGTTTTCACGTCCTTTTCTTAACAATGCGATCAAGTTACAATTGCGATCACCTTTTGACCAATTAAAATATGTTGGTTAGTAATGCTTACATTCAGGGAACGGTTTCTGAGATATTTTTAGAGACACAGTTTCAACATTTTTTTTAAACTATTCCCTGAAGTGTATATCACAACAGGAAGATTCTATACCCCTCTCAGATGCTTAGGCACTATGTGAGAGGCACATTTTCACCAGTACCCCGGGATCGAATAATCGAGAGCCCGCGCCGGGAATCGAACCCGGGACCGCCGAACCACAGTCCGTCGCTTAAACCAACTGCGCCACGACGAGTCGTACAAACATCAACTCATCACAAAAGTTTCAAAAAGTAAATGTGCGACTAGTCATGGCCTAGTCGGTTGAGTGCGATGGGATTGTCCCGCGTACGACACCGGATATCGTTTATTCGATCCCCGGGGTATTGGTCAAACTGTTGTCCTCGTTGTAGCATCGAGAAGGGTACAATAATCTCCTGTAATTTTGGATTTCGCCGTTAAGAATACAGTGCAGCGCACCAAGTTTGCAAAAACAATTATTCAACGAAGCCTTCGCTACTCTTTTAAGTGATCAGTGCTTGGGGAAAACACTGTTCGGAGCCCAATTTGATAATGAATTTGGAGATGATTTGGAGATGGTCTATTCATTCGTTTGTCCCGAACCGCAATTGCCCGTGAAGATCCACAGCTCAGGTGCGGCAGCTCCCCCTCAGCAATCCGCAAAGTGGTCTCAAGAGTCGAAAAGAGAACGCGCGGCGCATGCACGCGATGCCAAAGCCGAAGGTGGCTTTTAATTCCGCGGGGCTCGCGCCCGCCCCGACGACGTGCCCTACCCACTTTCTCTCACTGTCATCGCGGAATGGCGTGCGCTAGATATTCTCAGCGCGGGGGGGGGCTTTTCTCTCTCTCTTTCTCTCTCCCGGTATCTCCCGCGCGCGCGCCCCGAGAAGGGAGGGGGACTCTCGCCGACTGACTCGCGTTTTGGTTGTCGCCGAGTACGTGCTACGGGGATGGCGGGTGCGGCGGCGAGAC
Organism: Mycogona germanica; assembly: GCA_034698785.1. NCBI lineage: Eukaryota > Metazoa > Arthropoda > Diplopoda > Chordeumatida > Chordeumatidae > Mycogona > Mycogona germanica. The sequence goes on along the minus strand of JAQGBY010000160.1, from coordinate 25,890 downwards.
CCTTACCCGCGCGCGCGCGCCGGCAGCGAAGATCATCTCTAGCGTGGACGACGAGCACGGGACTGCCATCTAGTGGCGAGAAAGCCAAAAATAATTTCGACGTTAAAGAGGATGAGGGGACGTGATGGGACGCGCGTGTTGCGCATCAATAAACGGGGTTCGGTTCAATTCGTCTAAATAAAAGGCCTTTCTGAGGAACGTTGGCGCATCAGGCCAACTTAATTTTTAAAAAAATGAATTTTGCACGTTTGTTTAACAATATACTCAAGAGTAGAGTAATCACGGAATTATTGCATAGGGTGAACTGCATTGAAGAATTACGACATCCTAGGTAGCCTATAATACATAATTATCTGTTCCTCTTTCTCTTTATTTCTAAATCCAATGGGAAATTTGGCGACTAGCTCTCTTACATTCGCCACTCGTTTCTCCTTTCATTCGGTGCTGTCCCGAATTCATCATTTCTGATCTCTAAAAATCGTTTATCTTAAATTCAGTACAAATGGACGGAATTACTTTATAATTTATCTGTACTCGGAAATTGTTCGCCATTTATTTTTATTTTGTATTTTTTTTTGTTCGGCATACTAAAATTAAGCACTGGGGTCTATAAACATAATTATTGTTAGGCGGTCTCACACATAATGCGTATGCATTGTGTGTCTGCAATTGCGAATGGTTGGTTGCGTACCTAATGCACTAAAAATCTAAAACGTTGTGTTATGTAAATGCACCATATTGAGTTAAAATAAAAATAGAAAAATAAATATATTTAGATTTTTCTTGATTTTATTTCAAATTATATTATTTCAACAAAAGTTTTAAAAAACGACTCTGTAGTCGTAGTAGATGCTTATAAAAATATGTACTACGAGCGTGCATGCATGTTCGAAAGAAAACCCACCATTCATTCACGGATATTTGAATAAATTAAAATTTCGACATACAGTCTCTTGGCGGAACTTTATTTTTGTGTGTATTTTTTCTGAATGAACAAAGTACATACACATAACGTGTGTAACACATTCTACAGGTGCAGTTGGTATTGCATTTGTTTTAGTTTATATTTGGATAATTTAATCTCATAAGTGATGCAAAGTTTGTCGCCACAGTTCATATTTGATTATAAATCTATCAACTCAATGAAACAAATCGTACTCTGTATTTCACTACTCACGTTGACCGAATTTGACTTTTTAAAGAGCGCTTCCGCAAATGGAAAATATTAATATCCAGTTCGAGTCAATCGAATCTAGGAATACCAAGCTTATTTCAGTTAACAAAAATAAAGGTGTGACACAAATACGTCGAAAGGATGTTTTACCACGAAACCTCCAACATTGGCAGGCTATTTGAAAACTGCGAATGCCATGTTGATATGCTGGCTACATAGCAATCGGCTAATTGCGTCAACAAAAACGTCATTGCGACAGACCCTGATTTAACTAGACTGGCTGAAACATATCTTCCATCATTTGGCGCGCTGATTGTGATTCTACACGGAACTGTACGCCTGACCGGGTCGTGTGAGTAGATGCATTCCAGCACCCAGACCCTCCCCGCCTGTAGTCTCATCGGAACCCGGGGAGCTCGTGTCACGGTGGGGTGCGTTTCGAAAATGTGTCACGGGTCGAAAATTTCTCGGTCACATATGTTACTACATGAACAGATGCTGTGCATTTCGTGCGCCGTCTCGTTTGGCGTCCGCCATTGTTGCCCCATCCACATCCTACGTCTAGTTATCCCATGACTTTCCCTGGTTTCGTAACAGCGTCATTCTTTCTTTCCAGCCGACCGTCTCATTTTTTCCCCCCTTCTCATTTACTATTTTATTTTTAGCCACCCATCGTTGGAGATGCGCAGACAATTTTACGGGTGTTCGTGAAAACTGAAAACTGAAACCGAGAGACCCCAGGAATGGAAAGATAAGGGTGGGAGTATTTTGATGGGTGGTGACCAGGGTGGAACCGGTGCCTGGTAGTGTTGTGACTGAGGGGTGAGGGGGAAGTATGGAAAAATAAAGTTTTTCGCGATATGCGACAGTTGCGAGGCGAAAAGTTTGACACTAACAAGTGCACAAAGCTTTTAGTCTCTTCCCTTTTGACGTCCTTCTCCCCACACGAAAATATCTCGCGAGTATATTATCCCAACTACCCATTCTTGTCTTGAGACCTGCAAACATATGAAACGTCATTTGACTTTTGTGATTGTTTGTTGGGGGTGAACCTGATCAGGTACAGTGAAGTGAAGCAAAATTAATTTCAGTCACTAAGCGCACTTCGTAAGTCCGAATGAATAGAATCCAGGTAATCGTCCTTACGCTGGAAGATCTTGGAAATCTCAACACGACATATCCATGACAAGGACAAAGACCTCATCCAATTTCCAAAGCAGCGATGTTTCGATGTGCATTGTACTTTTCAGTAAACTCAATTCAAATTTCATTTTACAATTAGTTTAGCTCTAATTAAACAATAATGGACGACCTCATCTTATTGGAACTCAATCCTCTCACCATCCTCGTCATGCTACACAGTTTCCAGGAGGATAAACGGTCGAGACCTCCTCCACCCCATTCCTCTCCTGCTCAACTATGCTCTCTCCAGCTCAGTCGTATATTGTTCACATGTTAGGGGGGGGGGGGGAAATGGCAAAAACAAAAACGAAACGAAAAATTCTTGTCGCGTCACACACAGAATTTATTGGCGTGTGCCGCGACGTTGCTCTGTGATCCGCATATATACATTCGCTGATGTTTCCACGAAAACTCCATATCGAAAAGATAGAAAGAAAAGACAAATTTAACTTTGTTTGGGTCAGAGCAAAGAAACCTCTCGAGACCTACCAGAAAAGTAAGCAAGTTGAGCATCACATTCATATCGCAACAGCAAAACAATAACAATATTAAAAGTAAAATAATTTCATCCAAATATTTTTATGGTATGCATGTGGTGTAGTTAGAGTTTGCTTTCGTGGACTATTTTTTTAACGGTCCACTCTTCGGTCTAATTTTTAATCAGTGTTTCATTATTTGTGGCAGTTAATTAACTACTAGTCTAGAAAGATTTTTTATTTGTAATAGATACTTCCTGTCCCCTAACGGTAACGGTACATAACCTAATGAATAACGAAAATAAAATATTGTAGCCGACACCTTTTGGCGCCCAAATGAAAGGCAAGAAAGGAGTCCAACATGAATGGCGTTGCAAGCCTTGTTCTCTTAACAAATTTTAGCCATTCCCAAACACATATTTTTGTAAACTGATTGCCAGCGCCAGTTCTCAAGAGGATATACTTCTGCTTCTCTATAATACGGCACTTGGTGATATATTATATTCGCAACGTCCGTCCATAAAGCATAGTGTGGAGCGTGGCGCGCTTATTTAGAGAGTCCAGCAACTTACAGTATAATCCTGTGGCATTCCTAATCTTGCCACGCGCTACGAATCTCGTTCCATGTGGAACGTGCTGAAAATATAAGCCGGTTCCAGACCCCAGGATCGCCAAGTGGATTGGACGGATTCATATATTTACAAGGCTGGAGTCGAGCATGATATTCCTTTTATATCAGTTGACCATTAAGTGTGCCCCCTCTTCCCTCTATCCATTCCCTCTATCTTGAGACGGTCATGCAGCAGCGTAAGGAACCAATTTTTTAATGGATTGGTATTGTCAATTAATTTTGAAAGTTGACCAGTGTAGAGGGGATAACACTTGCAGGTTGGGTAAATGGGAGACCATCTAATGTCATTGCCAACCTTTTAACTTATTTCTTTGTCTTTTGTTTTATAGTCATTAAGCATTTGCCCCACATCATAATCCTAAACATGGCCTTGGAACAAAGCTGTATAGGAGGTGGCACAGGTGCCCCTAACGGAACCAGCACTGCAGTCTAAGCTCGTTCTGTGTGCCAATGCTAAAAACAAAAAGCCTACCACCTATCCCTGGGGTACAACTGCTAGGTCACCATGCTGGATGCAACTCTTGGTGTGATGCGATACCATGACCCGATGTTGTATCAGACATTTATCCATCATGGATACCTGATTGCAGCCGCTCCACATTGCTGTAACATGCTCACCATGACCACTCTGAAACTGGACAAGTCTCAGATAGATGGCGTGCCCTGAAAGGATATGCAACAACTGACAAGCTGTATAACTGCATTTGTTTCACCAACCCATCCTGGCTGTGCTCCACAGTAATGCTGATTTGTGGCACTTCATTAGTGGTTCAGATCTGACGTCAACTGTGTCCGATCTGCCACGGGCATGCTGTCAATATTCGGATGGGATGCATTGGGAGATCGCAGGAAGCCAACCAATATTAGGTTGATGGCTCGGTTTTTGCCAGGATGCCGATTGCCGAAACCTGAATCGATTTTGTTTCAGAGAAGAGAAAAAAATTGCCCCAGCCGAAATAATGTAAATCATTGAACGATACAGAAAGTTTTGTTCAAGAAGGTATATCGACTTCATGCGCAGTGTGCTTTGCTCAAACAGGTATACACTCCGTAAAACTGCCTTTTAGATAAATCATCTGTGAGAACAAATAGCCGATGGAAGAAAAAAATGTATTCTCCCCAGACTATATTGGCTGTTAGTATTCCGTAGTGTAGTTCAGCGCAGTACTAGAAATTTGGTTCCAATTGACGACGCTTATACACCAGTTTGAAGCTACCTGGGTGCCAATTTTTGACTTGTGTGTTCAGAATATTTTGGCATTCTATGGTGAAACATTGTTACCAATAATTTGATTGCGAACGGTGGTGGTGGTGCTGGTGTGCATCTACGGACTGAGATAAGTGTAAATAAAAAATAATGATTTAAAATGGCACTTAAAAAATGAAAAACTGTGTCCACATTTGGCACCACCAGGTAGACGATGGTAACGCCACCTTGTGATCATGTGAGGTGCCAATACTGTCTTATGCCAATAAAATTGTCGTGTTTGAAAATTGCTCTTAGCATGCGTTCGTTCGAGCGCGGCGCAAACATCAGGCTCTCTCCTGGATAGGGAGAGAGCATGGCCCAATATTTACACACGACAAATAAAAAAAGATAGAAGCTATTTGCCGTCTAGCTAGGAAAGAAAAAAGCAGGGGAGCAAGAAGAAGAAAAAGGAATGAGAATCGAAAGAATTACTACACGGTCGGGAGAATGAGGGGTTAGTCGAGAGGGTAACTTCACGGGGGCGGAGGGATTACGCGAGTATACTGGGTTAGTTTTGTACATGAGCAATACGTGTATGTATGTGGGGGTGGGAGTAGCCAAAAAAAAAGCGAAAATGTCAGAGAAAGGAAAGTAGACACTTGGAGAAATGATTCTCAAGTTCAATCATTCGCCTCGTTTACATAAAAAGCGCCGAGCATTCGCTTGTGTGTGTGTGTGTGTTGTGCGGCAAACGATGCAATTGAATAAGAAACAGCATCAGGGCTGCCGGCACCAAAGATATTAGAGGTTAGAACTCCTGATCCGGTTTCACTTTACCATTGGCTGAATTGAGTTTCGCTGGTGGTTGAAAAATATTTGTTTTGATTGAATTTCTAATTAATTTTCGATATTTCTAATAAAATTTGCGTTTCATAATTGGCATTTTGAACTAAATGACAAGGTGGTGTCGTGTGTCCCAAAAATCTCCATACATACGAACATTGACCTTATATTCTGTTGTCATTTAAAAAAATATATAAATTGAACCATTCATCGTTTGATAAAAAATAGCTCCGCGATAACAATGCTTACGCACATTTCTGACCAATGGTTCTTTTTATTCGAATTATTTTTAGAATGTTTGTTAACCGCGTCATGTCTTTCACGCTTTCATCTGTTAACCGCGCGAAATTGATGATTTATGGTTTCTAACAACTTCAAAATTCTTTGTTTCCGAATCAGCGCGAGCAAAGCAGCAAATGGCGCCACTCCACCCAGAATGATGCGGTTAAATGTGACGTCATTGTGGAGCGGCAGACATAAAAATTCCGTTGCCATTCAATAAGAGTGGATTGGTAATAAAATTGGTGTCACACTTGTCCCCAATTTTTAAAGTGGACAAAAAAGATTTTCCAAGAACCGGGAGCTTGTTTCGGGGAAATTGAGATATGCTCCTTTCTTTGCTTTTTCGTTCCTGTACAGTATGCATGCATACAGTCAGGAGTCACTAAGAAAATTTGTTAGTTTCACTCTTTGCTGGTTCGTTGGTTAGGTAAATTTACATGAATTTATGTTTTATTTGTTGCACAACTGAAGTTCACTAGACAATGTGGTGTGCCGTGGCAACAACATTTTCATTTTCCGAATTTGTTAGGCAAAAAATATGACTGAACAATAACGTACAGTCTACATGAATAAAATGTAAATATTCAAAATATTAATTTTCGGTAATGTTTACATCTGAAGCCTAAAAATAAAAGGGATGTTCTTCCAAACATTTCCATGATTGTCATTTTAACTCGTTCGACTCGTCGTAATCCAGTCGGTATTGCGACTGACTGGCTCGGCGGTCTCGGGTTCGATTCCTGGCGCGGGTTCTCAAAAATGTCGATCCCGGGGTATTGGCGGTGCCTCTCGCATAGCACCTAAGCACCATAAGGGGTACAAAACGCCTGTAGTGCGGTGGACTACAGTTGATTCGGGGGAAAAGAACTCGCTTATATTAATGTTTGTGAACAATTAAATTCGAGAGGATTCAATTAACAGTTTTCATATGAGAAAATTACAATTTTTTACGGTACTGGTCTCTGCAATTTTATTGGCTTTTCAGACACTTCCGCCATTCGGTGACGCTAGGAAGGCAATCATTAACATCTCACCGTGCCGTCCTAGAAACCATTTTTCAGTTTAACTACTGGAAAAGACGATAGGTAAAACTGAACATACCTTTACAGTAGTTCTCTGTATAGCTATGCATTAAAATAACACCAATGAAAAAACGAAACTAATCAAGAGCAATACAAATAGTGAATTTTGAGGAGACAATAGATAAAATCTTTGTCGTTTCAGTATCAACAAACTACCTCTCGATAAAAAAGTCATACATTATATTATCGCCATGTGTCAATATTTTCTTAGTGACGATTTTATCCATCAGGAACAAAAATATTTGCAGAAACAAAAATTGCCTTAAGAACTATTTCAGAAATTATTCAGCCAACTTTCTCATTAGAAAAATTAATGCATGATCGTGTACCTGAAATAGCGGTTACAATTTTCAGAAACGTCGCTAATAACGAAGGGGAGGGAAAAGATGAATCAACGGCCTCCTCATAAGTATAGACCCCTTATGAATTCACCGGCGGCCGGCTATTGACAATACCGAGAACACGTAGTTCCAGGAAACCGTCGATGATTGGTATACTGCGAAACGCCACGGCGCAGATGTATTGGATCGCACACTAAACTAAAGCAAACCCTCAGAGATTAATTTCGCGTCTTAATCAGTCGATTCCTTCAGCTCGATTCGCAAACGTTAACGGTGAAACACTAGCACAGTGGCTTGCGCTAGGATGTGCTTTTATTTTTGGATTTGAGCAGGCACTGTGAAAAGTGAAATCTAATATTTAGTATGTTACACTGAAATCTGGAAATTCGACTTAAGAAATTCTACAATTCGACTTAAGGAGATCGCCATCGGTATGACATTTTCTTTCGATAGTTTCACATGACAAGATTGCATTTCTGCCCACAACAAATTAAAATCGAATTACACCACTCTTGATTGCACCGATTCATATGTAAATGTTACGCGTTGACCGATTGTAACGACCCTCTTGGGACTTCTACAGAGTATATACACTATAACTAATTTGATTGGATGTTGCTGACGAACGCAGCACACTCTCGTGCTCAACAGCGGTCTATCGTTGTAATCTACAAGTATAGTTTTGCTCCTAATGCATGCTCTACTGTAAGAAGTGGCACTCCACTAGCCACTGCACAGAGCTACCTTATACAATTAATAGACTGGCGATAGAAGACTTTCACTGGCCGTATACCCCGGTTAATTTGATCGACAATCAGCATCACCCGATTCAGGCCTTCAACACCATTCGACCACCCTCTTCCCCCGGTGAGCAGGAAATCGGTCGGCACTCAATTCGACAATTCGTTCGATGTCTTTACTCTTTACGACCCATCATCCTCGAGAACATAGTTGTGTGTTACGTGTATAGCGCAACCCCCGACCGACCTAACTACGGTAGATATGTGCGGACCCCATGAGTGGACCCGTGGGCCCGACCCCTGACCACTCGCTAAGACTCCCACGCCACCGTCGCGCCGTTCTGACACCAATCGATATTCAATCGAACGACTCGCATATACGCCTATCTTAATTATTGACGAAACTGCAGTGCTGTGATAGGCGGTAGGGCGCCGCGCCACGGCAGTCAAAGCAAAATGTGGCAAAAAGATAGGTTGATGTTTTCTACCGGCAATCATATGCCTATTTTTTTAATTGTTCCATAAAATTGTCTACCAGATTATAAGATACTTAGCAATCCATTATTGCAACTGAAGAATCTAGTAAAACTTCGACACTGAAAAAACTGCGTGCGCCACAGTCACTGTATTTGTATGCCCTTTTAATTGTCAAGATTGACACTCGTGATTAAATCTCATTTTCATTTGCTTAAGTTTGCTTCGATTTTTGTAGCATTCTGCATTAATACACTGCTCAATAGAATGTTTTGACTGAAATGGAATTGGTTTTGATGTCAGTATTTTACTCCCTTAATTTGTTTTTACCTTGCGAATATTGTTGTCTAAGGAAATAAAGTTTGTAATTTTCATATCACAAAAAATCAAATAATTGGGCAGGACAGTGCTTTCAAATGGCATGTGCCTCAACGTTTTCTTTAAACATTATTTAAAAAATAGAAATAAAATCGCAAAAAAACCATTTCCTTTAAAGTTTCTGTTGCTTTCTTTGACTTTTCAGGCGACTATTTTTCACCCTGACATGTATCAATCAAGATGCGACTGCAAAACTTCACATGTATTTATTTTGAGGTCTGATGCTTTATGTAATTTGAGTGTTATTTAGTTCTTTCGAAAATGTTTCTGCAAGACCGATTACGATTCCATGATGATTACGATTGATTGATTACGATCTACATTACGATGTCTTAAGTATTTTACTAATATTTGCTATTTTAATGAAGACGGCTGCGTTTGAAAATATGGTATATTGCATAAACAAATCCCACACTGCATGCTTAGTCAATCGAAGCGTTAGACGCAGTTTTCAACTGCACACTTAGAATTGCCTTATCACGTGACCATACATTGAAAACATATGCCGTTAAAATTTATTGGTGGCATCATTGAAAGTAGATTACACATTGCCTCAGACACCGGGGGCGCTTTATACATAATTTAGAGTCAAGAGACATCCGCCGACGCGGCATGTTTGGGCAACGACGCATTAGTGTTTGGCTTCTATGAAAAGCCCCGTTACCACCTGGCGCATTGAAATTCACTTTACATGCCTGCTTGTGCAGCAACGATTGGTAAAATGGACACGCCAACTTCAGCAAGAGAGATGGATCTAACCCAATTAATTGTGTAACCATTTGCTTTAACAGCATTAGAAATTCAATTCATTAAATCATATAATCTGTATTAGCGGTCCCTGGTTCGATTCCTGGCGCGGGATCTCGAATATTTCGATATCAAGGGTACTGGTGAAAATGTGCCCTCACATAACGCCTAAGCACCAAGAGGGGTATAGAAAATCCTGTTATGCAGTTGACTAAAGTGAATTTAAAAAAATGTAATTAAAAAAAATAAAAATGCTTCTAGTTGTCACAATAACCACTACACATTCTGTTTAACGACAAATTTGTGGAAATAATAATTATTAAATTATAAAATAAGCTATTATGATGCTTTCCAAATATCGAAAATTCCTGTTTGAAATTTTTTGATTTGATGTATTATTTGTAATTTTGGGGGTATGCTTTAATACCTATAAAAATTATAAGTGGGAACGAGGCTTGCGATGTTTTAATATCGCTCGTAACATGGTGTCGTAAAATTGCAAGATTTGCGTCAGGCAATCACAGAGTTTATTTTCAAATCACTTTCCGGTTAGTATAGGCACATAGCTATGAAGAAAAGATAATTTATTCAAACCAAAACTGCGCAAATAGGAAATTATAACGGTATATTACGACAAACGCCTTGACTGACAAATTCGAAACATTAGACGCCATTTTACAAAGGCCACCGAATTCACAACTGTACTCAAATTTCGACGTGATCTGTGCGGATGTTAGTGAAGTAGGTTAACTGTTTCCGCGCAAGCTATTTTTAATAATTGATACGACTATACCATCTGCAGAATATGCGTCCAACTTTATGGAATACAAGCTATCTTTATGACGTCCAAATACGATAATAAAATTATAACTTGGACGTTCAATTTGCCGCTTGAACCAAAGCGTGTGGTGTCCTCTGGTGGCCGTCGCGCGAATTTATATATTTTGTTATTGTGAGGTCGCGTTTTATAACGCACCACCTAGCGGCAACAATCTGAGCGCCATGACCAAAACATTGGTCCTTGACCAAAGATGACATCACGGCCATATCATGAGATAGTTAGAGGAGCGCAAATAAAACGAGTTTCGTTGTATAATGGCATTGTTTTCACGATTTGACTTTTTTGAACATCGGTCAATCGTGTCTCATGTCTGGACTACTCAAGATTGTCAGTTTTTAGCCATAGGCTACCTTGGAACTGGTTGTTTCTAAAAATGAACACGTTTTCAGATGCTGTCAGAGATAGGCATTACCTCGCCCTCCTCCACCCGTTTGCTATTTGCACGCCGACAACCGTCTAATGACGCAGTTGGGGCGAGAAGGCAAACAAATAACTCCTGGTCAGTCGTCTCATCAGATAAAAAGAAAATAACCTTAAGGGAACAATTCATAATCGGAGAAAGAGTGATATTCGGCAATGAAAGGGAAAATGTGGCTACCTCAAATGCCTCGACATCTACTATAGACGCTCACGCCATCTGACGATCGCGAGAGTAAACGAATTTTTTCGAACAAATGTTACTGAACAGCTTAATTATTTAATTATTCTGCAATTTTCGAGAGTGGCTTTCAAATACCAACTAGTCACAATATATTGTGTGGCTCTCCAATTAGCATTTCATAAGGAAATAAAATCGTGCAAGATTATTTTCATTTAGCCCATTACAGGTATCTTAAATCACATCACATCACGGTTGTTTCGAACTATTGAATATATAAGCAGCTTAACTGCAAAAATTGAATGACTGAATTCAATGCATTATTTAACATTAATCTACGCGAAACCAAAATAAATTAAATGATTGGTTATTTAATTATTATATCGATAAGACAAATGTCTAATTAATATTAGTAATACATTGTTTAAAGGTAAAATTCAAACATTGCAGCATGCTGGTCTTTCTTTTTAGTCACTTATGCCAACAGAAAAATGAGTCAATAATGTCAAATGCAGTTTCTCAAACAACATTTAAGTTATATGTGAAGAAGCCCCACTAACTGGATTGCATTGACAGTGGACGAACGACGTGAGCAGCAATGCATGGCCATCAATATGAGATAGCATCTTCGAAATACGCTTTCATGAACAGGGACGCGCCTTCAAAAATATGGCATATAGAAACCGCCTAGACAGTCCACCGTGCATATAAGGTTAATAATATGGCATTACAACTTTTCATCGACCGCTTGTGAAAGGTATACACGCATAAGGCAGCAGCAATACGTATGGTCTTTCCCACACACACACACACGCATATAAGCCAGTCTGCGCGGACATCAACAGTCAATTCAGCCCACATTATTATTGACGAGCGCCCCATTTCAATTCGATTTTATATTGGGGTTGAATTTGTGTTTTGAACTCTGAAGGGAGGATAGGAGGGTGAACTGAGAATGACCTTTGCTCTTTTTCTTTTTCATTCTATTGCACCAAAACATAACGTTAGAAGTGACGTTCCTAAATAACGGCGACAAGAATTTTGTTCACAATATCAATAAGAAAGCATCCTGCTTGCTCTTGAGTCCTAATCGCAAAAACGTGGATTTGCTAAATGCGCTGGAGCATGCATTTGAGCATACGAAGTCAGTCGAGAGCGACCAATCGCCTAGCAACTGAAACGTCAATTAGAAAGAACATTAATTTTGAAACCCCCTATTTCGTAAATATTGGTTTGAAATTTAGAAGTCGATCGACCTTTGATATTTTGAATGCCTATGATTAAATTTGAAATTTAGAAGTCGATCGACCTTTGATATTTTGAATGCCTAAGATTAAATTTGAAATTTTGACAATGATTCGAAATATGAATGGGTGAATGAACATCAGCAAAATGGATGTTTGGTCTGGTTGCTCGCAAGTTTGCGGATTGCCCTCACTTAACGCGAGAGTCTGGGTTTCCACGATTCTTGTCATTTACCCTACCTTGACTCAACGGGTGGCTATACTAATGTCGGTCACGTCTTACGCTCCCCCCCCCCCCACCTCTCCACCCTCTTATTCTTTTTGGGAACGGGTAGGGGTGGGGGAGTGATAAGACGGATGCTCGGCAATGTCCATCGCCATTCACCACTTGCTCACGCATGCGTACAATTCTTTCAATAGAGCGAACTGCGAGACGATACGAGACAAATGGTGGTTCAAAATGTTCCCCCCAATCGGCACACACTGAGGAACGGCGTCAGGCACAGGTAGGGGGAGACAAATGAGGGGAGTCGCCCTCCGCTCGCTCGCTCTTTTGGCAGTCGCCACCAAAAAGGAGCCGAAAATTTGTCAAGAACCGAAACGGAGGTACACAAATGCAACCCCCATTTGCACACACATGCACCTCTTCACCCTCAACCCCTCTTCTACAATTGATAGTTCTACGCGCACCTCACACGCTTTTCAACAAGTGTCAGGTAGACGAGAGTCGCCTCCAGAGACTCAAAGTTCACTTCGAAAGAGATCCTCAGAGCGCCTTGAGCGAATATTCGCCATGACGCTCCTGCTCCCGTAAAACGGCGTCGGACGCACGTGATCGGTATGGTGGCGTGGCGATCCCATATTTATCGGACTTCTCCTAATCGGGCACTTTTTTAATTTCGCATCGGAACCACACTTCCTTCTAGAAGTTCAGCCGGATTCGGTTTCTGTAAGAAATCTGGTATCAGGAGGATATATGGCTGCCACGGTATCGAATGAAGGATGAAGAGCAGCAGCGCATTCAGAGGCCGTCTTTGTAAATTTCGTGAGCCACACACGGGCTCCTGGATGAAAAACTGGGCGCGAGCCCCGCGATACGCATCTCACGAGTTTGGCGTTACCACATGTCCCGCATTGTCCGCTCTGCGTGCGCGGGACAAATAATTGCAGAGATCCATTATCAAATCTAAATTTTAGAGTGTTCAGTGCAAATGTGGTTCAAGTTTAAGTATATGTGGTATTCCCGATTAGATTGTGGTTGAAAGCCTAATGAAAAATCCACCAGAGGGCACTACAAAACCAAAAGTGAAAAAGAACGACATTTTAAATTGTCAAATCTTTTTGGGAATGGAACTTCAATGAATGTGCATTTAATTATGAAGATACTGTTGCTGCTATGAACGCGCTGCAGTACAACTCCTCGAGGCATTAGAACAGAGAAAAGCATCGACGAACACTGGCAATGTCTGCCTCTATTGAGTTATTGACTGGCAGATGAGCAAAAAGAGCATCCAAGTTTTTCCGTCGGCCTCACCGCCGCCCCATATACAGTAAATCCTCATATAAGCTAGAGCCCATTTTTCATCGACTCCTATAGTCATATTTCGCCACTCTGCATTATGCACGGCCCATCGCGTCCACAGAGGGCTCACAAAGTTCCAATCTTGCACGCCTTCGAGTCGCTTTTGTGCCGGCGACAATGCTGGAACAGAGCGGCCAAAAAGGAGTCTTCGCCTTTGAGGGAGATTGAAAAGGAGAAACCGCTAAATGGACGACGAAAAGACACGACTGAATGGACAGAAGGTCGGAGAAGGAGCGTTACAAAAGTGAAGAAAGCGGGTGAAGGTGGGCTGCCACCTTAAGTCAACACCCCCTTACCAATGACCCAAATATGCAACAAGTAAAAAATTTATTTTGAGTCAATATCAGTAAATCATACTAAAAAAAATGTCGTTTTAAGCATCTTCTGGTAATGACACCTTTACAGCCTGCAAGTCGATCTGATGATTCAGTTGGGTTAATTTTCTTTAAGAACGAGGAGTAAACGACGGGAAATTTATTTTTCCTCATATTATTTGAACCACGCCTTTATCTTAAGATGAAATGAACAGCGGGCATCAATTGCTAGCATGTCTCTAGAAATCTTGCCCAATCAGTGCTTATATAAATACTTACAACATTCTACCTTGAGATCTCTTTGCTTTCTCGAACGTATAACAGTTTTCAAATTGTCAGAACGTAACTTCCGTGTGCTTTCATCGGAAGCAAAATTTTATTCGGGTTTCTGAAAGTTCCCAGGTAGTAAGCGATTTCATTTTTGTTGGATTGAGTGACAAAAGTAGAATGTACGAATAAAGCTATCTGAATGCAAGAAAATATGAAAGCTCTTGTAATAAAAAATTCAGTGAATTGAATATACCCATTGGGTTTTAGTCAACATTTCGATTTTCTGTACGCTGAAGGATGTGCGAAAATCGATTTCCAGTGAAAAACTAGTTATTTGCCTTAGACGAAGCAATGAAGATTTTACTTTGAACGAAAGTTGGTGAAAATTTGATTTACTGAATGGGATTTCACTATTGGGGGGACGTTCCTATATACTGAACATGTACATGAACATGGTATCTGTCCACATGCAGGTAGACGGCTGAAGGAGGGCAGGAGAGTAGCGTAACTTCAACCGCCTATACCCTATCTACTTTTTTTAATGACTGCACCAAGTGAGAAATAACAGCCCAGTACCCATTTAACATTTTCCGAAACTGAATCATTTGTATCACCTAAAATCGCTGTAAATAGTTTACGGGAAGTATTTATCCTCTGCACCCCCATAAGCGTCTCTTCCTGGGCTGCTCGTTGTTATTGTGATTTTAAAAGTTTTGCAATTTTTTTATTTATAAAGTTTATATTTTTGTTGGAATGGGGTGGATCCATCTTGACTGAGTACTGTAGGAAAAGTGGAAGAAAAGGGGGAGCAGCTACAGGAGCAGGAGTTGGGCGGGATACTGGCAAAATCCAGTGGGGATGGGTAAGGTTGAGGGGCATGTGGATAACTGCCACAGTCGAATGTAGTGAAACGGCCACAATGCCCACCCCCTTCATTGAGACCGTGGTCAACCCTGCTAACCCAGCTCGAGGGGCTGTGAAATGGTAAGCGAACCGCAGAAAATAGCAGTCATCTCCACCATCTCCAGAAACCCCCTCTTTTCTAACTTCCCTTTTCTGTCCCCTCTTCTCCATCCTTCGTTCGGTCCCCCCCCCCTGGTTTACAAAGAATGCATCTGCCACCAAACTGGGGTTGCCTCTTGCCGAAGGATCTCTCCTGAAGGAATCCACGAGACCCACCTTCAACTTGTCCAATCCCTTTCAACTCCCGCTCATGACTTCGGTATTTTTTTTCTTCGCGGGAGTCAAGCAAAATCGGTTGCCACTGGTGTGTACGTGGAAGACGTTAACCGTGGGTTACTTTACTTGGAAATACAGGGTGTCTATGTGGTATTGGTACTCAAACGCACATTTCAAATATTTGTCTTTCCATAATTCACAAACTAAAAGAGCAAGAACTCTTGTTCAGTTTTGTCGTTGGTTTTTGGTTTGTTGTTTGTTGTTGGTTGCCTATCAAATGATTTAGAATTAATTTTGAAGGAATCATACTTTCCATAATTACCCCTTTATTGATAATTTTGATTTCTTCGATAGTTTCGGGGAGTTATATTGCCGACATGGCATTTTTGGATTGATTTTGTGCGAAACACCTGCTGGAAGAACGTACAATAACCACGTCATTGTTCTACGTACGCTGTACTTTTTCTTCAGTTGGGGTTCAGTTGGTCCTCGCCAGTTGTCGTTCCCGTTACAAAAAACCTATACCTTTGCTTTTCTTTCTCACTAGATGGAGATACCGTCTACACGTATGCAGAGCCACAGATAATACGCTTGCTGTTGACATCGTGAGACTGCGTCAGACTTGTGACTGAAATACTTGCCAAGTATATCTCGGTCATCGCATGCCAACATTATAATAGACCCCCCTTCCTTTACCCCAATAAGCCGACGTATGTCTCATACCGACTCGGCAGACACTTTTGAACTGAACATTTGCGGTATGCAATGTGGTGTTGTCTTTCACTTATTACATACACTGTATGTACCCGTAAGTAAACTCGGCATGTCCATCCATGTACTACTAATATCGGCATTATTTGTAATGAAACAAATTAAAAATGATTTCGTCAATAAGTTGTAGTATCATTCCAATTGGAATCAAACCGCAAATTGTTTTTTTTCTTTATTGATTTTGTTTAAATTGATAGTGGTATCAGATACTTGATATCATAAAGCGTTGAAATAAAAAAAATGGCCTGCAACTTTATTTCAACCATGCAAAGCTGCCAAATATTCTGGTAACATTTTGAAAACTAATTTTTAGGCGACGAGTAAAGTAACTTACTTATCCGCATTAGCATCCCAAAATATGGCACTTGTTATTTTTCCCTTCACTGTAGTCACTGCACTCTATAGGTGTTTTTGTACCCCTCTTGGTGCTTATAGGTGGAAAGCAAATCGAATAAATCGAAACGCGTTGTTGAAATTTGGAGTTTCTCTTCGACTTTGTCTACACTAAACTGCAAGACAAACCACATAAGTATTTCTGTTTAAAAAATAACGTTAGTGTTTTTTGGAGCGGCGATGGGGATATATCGGCCTGACTGAATACCTACACAAACACAGTACTGCACGCCATTAGTCCTCTCCCTTCGGCTGCGGACGAGACGTCATTCGTCAAACGGCCACGAAACTTTTTCTTTCTATATTTTCGTTTTTGAAATATTATATAATCTCCACACTTGCCGTATGAAAAAGACACACACACATACATTCATAGGCGACCAAGGCGCCGACTCCACGCACACGTACAGCAAAAGTATACTTGTGCACCGCAACAACGCGTATAGTCGCGGCTAATATTAATAGCGTAGCAAAAATGACAAATAACAAAGCATTTGTTTAGCGTTCGCCATATATTTCCGCTGTCAGTTGAACAACTTATACAATTTTCTATATGGAGGACGGAAAATAAAAAAGCATAGCCCTGCAGGCGCGACATTAGTTCTTCAGCCTATACTCCACCCATCCATGATGGACTAGCAGCCCTCCCTCCCCTAACAACCCCCCCCCCCGACAGCACAGTTTTAAGCATACAACTCCGGTGGGTGATCACTAGCAGAAGCCACTATATTTATAGAGCTGCGTTTAATCATGGTGTCCAAGGAGAGAGCCTTGCATGCCTTCAGCGAAGTGCCACTGCGTTTTTATGCTGCCCCGGAAAGCTTTCTAGTGCACAACAACGGCGCAATCAACAACGGTCACAACAAACGCCATGTGGTTCTGAATATTAGGAGCCAACAATTTGTATTGCTTAAATTATTAAATATACTGTACATGTATCATTTCATTCAACTCATTTCGTAGTATCTTTAAGTATCATTTCGAAACTTCCAACATCCATAATTCATAGTCATGCATGTACAGTAATTAGGATTATAGTGATTTCTACATTTTTCCCCGAATAAATTTCCTCGTAGCTTAATGGATTCGTTTTTGTCACCGAAGGCACCTTTGAAGAAAGGAAGGAAATGGTGCTTTCTGCTTGCAATTTTCAAAAAATATTTGTTACAAATATACATGTGTACACATGTAATTCAGATTTTGTACAGAATAAAAGTAAATATGGTCTCCATCCTTCCCTACAGGCAATACCAATCCACTCACTCCATTATGTTTTTTTTTCTTTACAAAGATAATGTTCATTTGTCTTCGTCAAATTATGTGATTTGACATCATGCAAACAAGAAAGGCTTATCAACATCCCTGCTTCTTAAAGGTGAGCATGTATCTTAAGCGATGTTGTAGTCCATAAAGCCATTAATAAAAATTATTAACACCAATTCATCGTCTTCAGATTTTTTTAAGAAAAGGAAGAGAACGTACAAGACTATTTTTTCCCATAATAGCCTACAAAATTAAAAGAAATTCACAAAATTACAATTTGGCGTAAGGATTTTCGCAGTTGTTCAACGAAAGAAAGCAATGCATGGGAAATAATCGCCGTGATTAAGCGCTACATTAAATAATTTAGCAATCCTTCCAAATTGAAACTCTTCCCACCGTATTTTTGCATTTCATTTCACAAAACTTTTGCTCACATTTTTTTCTGATGGCTACCAATTAGCGCTGCCCCGCCACTGCACTCGTAAATGATATAAACGACACTCTGCAAAATGGTATAGAGTAGATGAGTGTACAGGAGGGGACTTGGAGACAGATGGTGATTTTCCCAGAGCAGTAAGGTTGTGCCCCCTGGTGGCATAGCTGAAAACAAATTAAAAATAATGTCTAGGAAGAAAGGAAACACTGTTAACTAAATGAGGTAGCGACATACGCATGAAGCTAATAACGACTCATGACGTTAAAAAATAGGTGGGTGGAGGAGATATCGAGCTACAGTTGAAAACGATGGGGAAGAGGGATAGGGGGAGTCCTGGTACGGCGCAACTGAACTCTGTCGACGAAGGCGACTATTAAGTGCGCCACAGTCTTTTTCGTGAGAAAAAATGACGTCATGCCGTCATGCTTAATGCACCCACATCCCACCCTGCTGCCGTTCGTGTTTCACGCAGCGGTGATGCGCACGTGTCACAAGAACTAAATTTTAAGTTCCACGCAATGTCACAGGAGCAAAAATTTGTTCACAAAAGAACATCCGCTGATGCTGCACAGTAAACACATTTTTATCTCAGTTCTTCATTTAATTCAATAATCCGTTTCAACGTAGCAAAGCTGCTGTTGACACATAATGAAAATAATTTCCTCTCTTTTCATTCACAATTGAAAATAGAAACTATCAACAGAGCACATCTTTCCCCAATGCAACGCACGAGTTAGAAGCGAGTGAGCTTCGCCTCATTGCACGTCTACAATTAGTGATTGCGATGTTCAGGGGCAGCAATACTTTCCAACGGCTTTACTTAAAGTCTAACGAAAAAATACTTTCAAAGGACACATTTTTTGAACGCACATATTTATCAACAGCAGGCAATACAAAATATTTTAAAAAAATGTTATTTTAGCTTATCTAAAATATGAGTGAAATTGGATTCATATAGCTCGAGTGACGTTCAGCTGTACCGACATGTAGCATCAGTGTCACCTTGATACATGTCGTTCTGACAAGTAGGCTATGGGGGGGTGGGGGTGGAAGTAGGAAAAACGCGGGTGGGGAGACACACAACCGCAAAAAATCGATTTTGCGAAACGACGTCTTCTGGTGAACCCCGTTCCACACAGACCTAATTACCGAATGGCTAAATAAATAACCGCGCTCTCTGCGCGACAAACACGCAAGCACGCATGATGCCAACAACGCAGGCGCCCCCCGCGGCCCACCCCCGCACCCCACATGACATCAATTGCCAGTCGCGACCAACTGTGAGGAAACACCTGAACGAGAAAATGCAAGGGGAACCCCGTTCGCCATCAGTGGCATGGCGGTTGTTCCAACGGTTCCACGACCAAATCGATCGCCTAGTCAAATTGCCAAACACACTTTAAGATAACCTGCTGCCTTTGAGATACCAGTAAAATTCATCGGCTACCGTTCGCGGGCCATAACTGCCCACGATTCGCCTTTTATGCATTTTCTTGGTGCACACTGTATTTACGTATAAAAGCCATCCATTTGTAAGTGCATCTATTGGTGGTGCTCACAGGTACGCACAACGCATTTAATCGGTTGTAGAGTGTAATTCGAAAACATTTAATAATAAATAATATCAACAGCTATACGATAGATATTTCAGCGTTTATGGGTGTTTCTCAATGGCTTATATATTAATTGAGCGTGGTTTGTCTATCGCGCATCATGTGCACAGGGAATCGAAACGAGACATTAAAAGGGGGCATTTCCCAAATTGAATTGCCAATAAAATGTTATGGCGTGAACAATTTGAAGGTTGGCGATCGATAGTTTCTCTCACAAATATCCCATCCGAAGAGCACATCATCCGAATCGATAATAAAATAAACGCAACAGAGCACTATATTATAAGCCTCCATCGTAAATGGCTTACGGGAATGGAGAAAAAAATTACAAAGTCTTAAGTGCTCAGTCGGAACAGGGGATGGCATTTTATTGGATTATTCAAGAAGTGATCGCTTAATATATCTTACACATTATATTGCACCCGTCCAATGGAGGTCGCTTAAACCCATCGTTTTTTTAGTCTTCTAACAAGTGAATTGCAGTTGTTCTCCAAGTGTTCAATATTATAATGGAATAAAAAATAATCGAACTAGGGCATCTTGATTATTATATAAATAGATAGCAATAATATAGCAAGCAATAATATAGCAAGCAATAAATAGCAAGCTGTGCCAGGGACAGCGCCGGACAAAAAAAGACGAACAGAGTCGACGAGAAATTAACTCTTCAAATAAAATAATAGATAAACTATGGGATTGTTATGAGAAGGATTTTGTAAATCGGAATCTATGATAGTAAATCGTAAATGGTCGGGACGCCACTCAGGTTCGTCTTTTATTCGGTGCTGTACCGAATTCATCATTTCCGCTACGGGATTGTAGTTTATCCTTATTTAATTATGGTTATTCCAATATTTTAATTGACGTGATTGACGTGGTCTGCATTATCATCGAGAGGCTAAATATGTTGCGGGATTGATTGGACGCTAACGAAAAGCTGCGTTTTCATGACTCGTTGTTTCACAAAGGTGGTCTACAAAAAAAATAAGAGGCAAAATATATTTTGACAAATCAGAGAATTGTTGACACAGATATCCTGAGTCTTATAAAATTCTTCAAACACAAGGGTCGCTGCATTCACCCATAAAAACATATCACGATTTGGTCCTTGATCGAGGTGTATTTGATTCAACTAAGATTTGAAAAAATATATTTTTGTTCTTTTATCTGGAAAGGGTTTCAGTAAAATATACCTGCATGGTTGGAGCTACGGACGAGGTGCATAGACCTGCATATTATTTTTCAGTCAGCATAAATCGACGCCCCCGGGGTCTGCATGGCGGTGGTGGTGGTGGTGGTGGAGAATGCAAGAGGGGTCGGTGTTCTGGCTCCACGTCTGCAACGTACCGCAGCCGAGATGATGCCTCATTGTGACAAGCGCCCGGTAGGGAGTCCGCCGAATCTGCAGGTGTTTGCGTGCTACGTGCTGTTGTTGCTGCCGTTTGTTGGCCGGCGGGAACGTCGGCGGTTCGGTTAAGGCGCCGCCACCGTCGCCGCCGCCAAGTACCACCAAAGCTCCAAGCAAATGTCGAGGGCCTGTACAAGTTAGGCCATTGACAGCACTGAGGCACCGTGTAAACGTGATTTGGTTGTTTGTTCTCAGAAATTGGAAATAAATAGAATCCATAGGATGGTGGCGGCCAGGACAGCGCCTGAGTAAACACGAATGTGGTGGCTAGATAAAGAACATATTAGCAGATTGCATTTACCACTTCAGCTCTCAGGAGACGTTTCACTGCTAACCTTATAAATTAAAAGAGTAAGAATGGAATATGAATGATCCCTGTACATGAATTATCTTACAATTAACGTGCCAAGACTGCAAACTTGCTGTAGTGTCATTGAAATGAATAAACATTGATATCTAATTACGAACCTATTAACGGTATAGTTGGAGTGACAAAAGTGAGAGACAAAAGACGTTCACCTATCATGAAAGCCAAATACAAGATCACCAGTACAAACTGATAACGCAAATCTGAAACAATTGCAAGGAACGAAACAAATCCCATAGATAGTTAAGCTCTGCCTCGCATAAAACATTTACGCATCTATGTACACTGGGACGAACGATCGAAGCTCACTTTACCAAATGATAGTTTTAAGGCGGGTCTGGAAACTTATAAGAGGAATCGAGAGTACCCGGAACCAGGAAGAGAACTTTCACTTCAGTCAAAGATCAGGTCGAGAACAGTCAAATCCATTTTATTGTTGTTATTTCACTTTTTAAAATAACGTTCATCCAACTTTTAATACTTTAGATGTTTTACGCGAAACAACTGTAGCTGGAGAATAAATCAGCGCGAGTTAAATATCAAATAGTCTTTGTTTACCTTATCATATAATGTGTATTCGAAATCTCAATGCCTGGTCTGGGTGGGGGGGGATCATGAAGGCCTAACTCCTGGGGAAAATAATTGCTGCTCAAGCGAAGGATTCTGTTTTGAAATAAAGTGAGCGCATTACTTGTCTCTTTTCCAGTTTCTTCTACAACCACCACCACCGCCACCGGCAAATTTCATAATATATATACGCCATTCCAATCACCCCCTCTCAACGCTCCCCTGCTTTCCATCTTCTCTCCTACCTATATACCCTTGCGTGTCTGGCTCCTTAGAAATGAGTTCTCTACTGCAGGGCATAATGGTCAATCAAAACAGCAACCCCCACATTAATTTTCACTGTCATCGACTGAGTTTTCTGTCATTTTTCGCAAGAGTACATAAATTTTTTTTATACGTTTTGCGGAATGACATATGGTTCAAGGATAGATGCCACACTATCCTATGATTAATAATCACAGATTTAAAAAAAATTAATGAATTAGTCGAGTTTAAATTATGATTTAATAGTATGTTGATAAAATTCTGCTCTGGGTAGATGATCTAGGGCTTTTCTAGAAATATTGACATTGCGAGCAAGTTTTTTTAATTGGACTAGGAGATTTTAGTGAGCGGGATATGGGGTAGGTGATATTTCTTGACATGTGGCCAACAAAAGCAGCGAACAAGTTGCAACTGCCACCCCTCCTGTAGTGTCCACCCCGGTAATTCGGTGCCTCTCACGGTCTTGCCTGTACAAACCGAGGAGACCGCACGAGAGCTACAAGAAAATAGAGTCGCCAGGCCCAGGGCTTACACACCTAATCCCCCATAGACGCAATATAACATAACTGTCAACTAGGAGGCTTAAGCCTGGCTTACGCCGGGGATAACGTCGGAATAGTTAACTGCGGACTTTATGAACACCTTTCGGTCATTTAGAGGAGGCGGCCCCGGGCGCGCCGTTAGAGGGCTGCCGGGGTCCACATTTGGCCAACCGCGTGTTCGTTTAAGCCGGAGCTCAAATAGGGGGAGGTGCGCGTGTGTTGGGCTT
This sequence comes from Mycogona germanica, assembly GCA_034698785.1. Lineage (NCBI taxonomy): Eukaryota > Metazoa > Arthropoda > Diplopoda > Chordeumatida > Chordeumatidae > Mycogona > Mycogona germanica. Next base: position 2,472 of record JAQGBY010000160.1, on the reverse strand, counting down.
ACTCGGAGGGAGTGCAGCGCAGACTATATTAACGCGACCGGGGCCGGCATCAGGCTGCCCCGAACCGAACAAACAAATTGGGCCCCACATAAATTTCATTCAATTTATTAACGTCATTCAAAAACATTTGATCAGCACAAAGATAATTAACCAATTACGATTTAACCTACTTATCCATTCACAGATGGTTATATCGGGTTGTGCTACTCAAAATTTTTAATTTTTAAATATTAAAGTCAGACAAAATATATTATATTTTTTTTCAACGCCTGCAAAAGAAAACTGCAATTGAAAATTTTCAAACAAAATGTTGACTCCAAACGGGAAGTCAATGTCAATTATTAGTTCAAGTCAATGAACTTTCCGCAGATAAACAAATTCAAATACATTTTTTGAAGGTCTATAGGCCCCCAAACATGGTTTTCTCCCGAGCCCTCAACAGGAGTGCGCCGGCACCGAACGCATACTCCGAGGGAGCCAAGATTTTTCTTTTTCTCCATCTCTTTACAGTAGTAGTAAGGAGGTGGATCTGTAAGTTTCAATGGGATGCACCTCCGAGACGTCGACATACACGACCCTCTACTGCACAGAAAATGCACTTCCAACAAAAATGTCTCGCCTAAAGTGCATTTGTTGCATAATTTATACTGGTGGGGACTTGTAGGTTGACTGCACGTACAGCACCATAGCTTTCGCGTTTCGAAAACACTTCGTACGGCATTTCTCCCGTTCACTAGCGTGTAGACACCCCACACAAGAGTATTCTACTGTATGTGTGTTCACCTATTTGTGCATCACAGTTATCAACAGAGACAATATTGTACGGGCCGTATATTACAGAAAATAAAAATAAATTTGGAACCATTTTCAAATCGCAACCAAAACCCACTTTAAAATGTTAAGAGAAAAACTAACGATTCCTGAACTGCATTGAAATAGAAAAATGTTCTTTTTCGATGTTTGTGTTCCGTAGGTTGTATTAATTTGTCAATAATGCAACACGATATATTATTTGAATTACATATATTATGTCATATAGCTACGAGAGCAGCCATCAACATACAATAATGTTCAGACTTCGCTTCAGATGTGCCAATTTCGACCCAATACCATATATTTCTGCTCGTTTGGAACGTTAAAATTTGCAGTACTTCCTTCTCCAATAACATTCGCTTCCATGTTCCAATAACACGACTCCGGTATCCCTTTAACAGTTCGCCAAAACAGCCCTTCAACTTTTAATGCCCTCTTCCAGCAAGAACAGTGGCGCCATATCTTCGCAACATGTCTCAAGAAAATGGCCCCATAAAACTTGAAATTTGATTACTTCTGCGGGTTCTGCTTGGTCTGCTTGGTCTGCTGGGTTCGGCGACAGCATTCGGTCACCAAATCGCCTAGCAACATCACCGTTCGACCCTTGACATCATTTTGAGGTTAAGTCCGACCCAACATATCATAGTCGGCGCAACATCCCAGGTGTGCACAAACTTTTAAATATCGCGAACGACTTATTTAAGCTGAAAAAAATTAACCCTCACGATGACTTGGTATTTTCATATTTGTAATTCTAAAAAATATATTGTTTAGTTCTTGTAGTATAATGGTAGAACGTCTGCCGCGAAAGATGAAGTTAACTTTAATGTATTTATTAATTGTAGCTGTCGTTAAGTCATCCTGCTCTTGTCTCTCATATGATGTTGTCACGGGCACACAACAATAATTTAACATTCAATGAAATACATCAAAATGTTGTCCATATTTGAAATCAACAATTCATTATTCACTAAAATTACAGCGTCCTAAATTCGCATACAGAAACTACTCGCCTTGGAAAATCAAAAGAGCTGAAAAAAACACAATTTGTTTAACAGTGATGATAGTGTGCGCATAACTTTACGCAAAATACAGATTCTTGCGCAAATCTGTTGCTCTTTACGTCGATTCACTTGGAATTTCCAAGCCTAAAAGCGATTGGGTTTGTGTGTAGTGCGTCACTTCGCCACCAGGGGGTCGTTAAAGGAAACAGTGACGAGCGGCGAAAGGGTGATCATAATGATTCAAGTTAGCATGAACGCTAGTATAATGGTTCTGATATCGTAAAAGGCTGGCCCCCGAAGGAATAGCAACAAGATATTGTCACTTCCTGTGGGCCGAGTGTAGCGACAGGGGCGTTGCATGTTTGTGCAGCGTTGCCAAAAAGTGTGTAATCTACTAAAATAATTTTACGACCTTTATCTGCTAATACCCCCCCCCCCGCCCCAATATCGAAATCCCATAAATTAGGGATACATTTGACACCAGCTTCACAAAAAATAAATTTCTGATTATATTGAATAAAATAGACATTATTTATTGATGAATTTATACGACTCGTCGTGGCCCAGTCGGTATTGCAACTGGCTGTGGCTCGGCGGTCCCGGGTTCGATTCCCGGCGCGGGCTCTCGAAAATTTCGATCCCGGGGTACTGGTCG